>JACXGM010036932.1:0-11250 GCA_016801145.1 Umbra pygmaea
ACCCATGATTGCGGTTTTGAGTAATGAAACAGGCTGGGAGTTTTTAAAAGCCTCAGGAATCTTTTGCAGGTGTTTAGAGTTAATTAGTTGATTCAGATGATTAGGTTAATAGTTCGTTTAGAGACCCTTTTCATGATATGCTAATTCTTTGAGATAGGAATTTTGGGTTTTCATGAGCTGTATGCCAAAATCATCAGTAATAAAACATTAAATGACCTGAAATATTTCAGTTGGTGTGCAATGAATCTAAAATATATGAAAGTTGAATTTTTATCATTACATTATGGAAAATAATGAACTTTTTCACAATATGCTAATTTCTTGAGAAGGACCTGTATATATATTATACATCCCATTGTGTTCAAAAGTTTGGGGGGTACCCAGAAATGCTCATGTTTGCAAAAATGTATACTTTCTTTCACCAATGCTGCATTAAATTTATACAAATATATATCCAAACCCTACCAGTGTTAAAAACTATTTATGATCAATTATTCACATACATTTGCAAAACAACATTTTCAGCTCCCATTTCTGCAGTGTCCTGTAACCTTACAAAATTACTTCAATTGGTTACAAGCTATAATTAGGTTGTCTAAACTCAAAAAAAACGATTGAGTATTGATCAATGTGTTATTTTGAGTTGAAACAACCTTATTCTGTAGCTTGTAACCCAACCTAAACGCACCCCTTTGCGTATTGATAACACAACATTACACTTGACATTTTCGTGTTATTCATACGCCAAATTGAATTTTCGCGTGCCATAGAGATGCCATAAGTTTATATTGGGAACGGTTAAGGTTAGGCAACACCTTACACAGAGTGGTTAGGGTTAGGCAATGCTACAGTGTGGTTAAGGTTAGTGTAAAGGTTAGGTGAACGTTTAGATATGATGTTGGTGTATTTATAACACGAAAAAGTTTGCCGTAGATATTACACGCCACTTTGGCGTATCCATACCACGCGAAAAGTTAATTTGGCGTCTTTATAGCACGATAAAACCAACATCGTGTTATATGTATGCCTTGGAGTGAGATCAGGCTGTGTAACCAGTTGAAGTAATTTTGTAAGGTTAATCAAATGAATCACTTTTTTTCAGTGTAATTATGAAATCTTCATCATAGCTCATCAGTATTTAATCATTTTTTGCCTATAATTTCTGATCAATTTAATGCCACCTTCCTGAATATATAGGTATCAATTTCTATCAAAGCACTGACCCCACATTTTTTTAACACTAGGGTATGTCTCTCTGCTTCAAATCTGCAAAGTAGTTAATGCTGTTAAATTTCCACTGTAAGTTTATGGATTGCAGATTGACCTCAATTTCAAAGACCTGCAAATGATCTAGACTAGAGAAATGTTGGTGTATTATATTTTGGGATGGTTCAAGTTTAGTTCGGGACGGTACTGGGACGGGGAGGGAAAAAGTTAAGCCGCGAGCCCTGTTCGTGGCACGGATTTACTAATGGGCTAATAAATAAAACATATCCAGTTAACTAGCAGATCATTAATTTTGTTCATTTGTCAAATGTGCTATAGTTGCCACTGCGATCAGTGGCGCGAATACAGTGTTGTCTTGTGGCTCGCGCAGTCTTCACACAGACGCGCGATTCAATCCGTTGCGGAGACTCCGCTTGAGCTGCTTGAGCGTTCTGGTGAAATCACAAAACAAAATGTGCAAAACAGATACACACACACACACACACACATGCAGTATAGAATACAATTACACTTTTAGGGAACAGTGAAGAATCACGTTTTTGTGAAACATCTATGAAAGTATTGAACAATATCACATTATTAACTTTTTCTTAAGGACCAAGAACACCAAGCCCTATAATATGTTTCTATAAAAGTGGAAAGTTCACAACAGAAAAATTGTATTTGTAACAAAGGTAAGTACTTAACAGAAATTCAGAAGCATCAATTAAACAAAACAACACAAAAAAACATTTTACTGTATAGCACCCATTGCCTAACTTCAAAATTAAAAATAGTTAGCTCTACCTTTGTCTAAATTAGATGCCCTTCAATAAAGCCCTCATGCATTATATTGACATTCCAGCCGGAATCGCACAACAAAATTACACAACGAACGAAGTGCTGTGAGCTGTTATCAGCTGCAAGATTCCGAAGCCTCAAATGCAAAAATATCATGTTCTAAAACAATTTTGTAAGTTTTAATTAGTATGCTACATTATATAGGCCTATTAATCTTAGGTAAAAAAGATCTTACAACCGTTTTCTCTAGAGCTATACTGTACCAGCCCAGGGGTGGAGTGGGACACATTTTCAGCCCTGGAGTTTTATGGTGCACCAGCCCATTTTTTAATGGGGGTAAATTGTAACGGCAAATAGTGTACCCACTTATAATGTGTAATTTCCTACTGTAAATGTTTCATTCATTTATTTAGAGAGACACAACAGAGGACCACTTATAGAACTGTATACAAAATGACACAACAGTTACAAGCCAACCCTAAGTCAGCAATAAATTCCTGAGCATTGCATTGGCGTTTTGCTTAACAAATTGTTTTATATAGGTAAAGGTTAGCTATTGCCTTACATTAAATATGATGTTATAATAATAATTCGCCAAATAATTGATTAAAATGTTAATAGAGGCCCTTTATCAAAGTACAGATTTCTGAGGAGATTTTACTTTTACTTCAGTAGGCTAGTATTATGTAATGTGTCATGTATTACAGTAGGTCAATAGCTTCTGCCTAGCTCAGCCCTGTCAGAAAGTTCACTTATGGATAATAAACAAATATACATTACTGAAAAACATGTTTTTTAATATAATATAGACTAACCTCTATCCTCTCTTGGTCTTCCAGTATTGCAGCCTGTCTCAGCCGAATTTTGTTTTGTATCCATGTTATTCTCATTATTCTCTGTAAAGCAAAGTTTATAATTGTATGAGTGAGGGCTTACCATGTGTTGGTCTTGCACTGCACTTCTTGCATTCTCTTATTAAATAAAGTGAGCTACTAAGAGAGTTAGGCTTTACTGTATATTTCAGGTACACATTTAGCTAGTTAATACACTTACTTTGGTGTACAGTACATAACCAGAGCTCTTGTATGCTGGCTAGCCATCTGCTGAAAATGTTAAGCTGGATACTGACTTAAATATTAGCAACTATTTTCCTTACCGTTTTGAAAACTAAGTTCCAAGAGTCTGCTTTGTTTTGGAAGAGTCTTTCGATTTCTAAAGCAGACACAGGAGTTAGCTAATATAGTAGCAAATATGGACGTTATAAGTTATCTTTGTCTATCACCTCGTCTGGTGGGTCTCTACTGTCGCGCGCACTCAGAAGAACAGACTTCTGAACGCGCTTTTGGAGGTTTATTAATCACGCGCTGGGAGAACACATTTAGTGATTTTCACGTTGGCAAAAAGGTTGCTACAATTAGAATTTATATAAACATTATTAACACATTTCGCTTTTCTTTTTGGCTTTCCATCATTAGACTTACTCACACGCTGTCTGTTAACGTTACCGAATACTGATAGACTTCCAAACCTGACGAGGAAAAAAAGAGGAGTTTGATGGCTTTACGTCAGGGCTATGCCATTTGGGGAGGGGCCGCTCACTGATCCCCCTATATTTCTAAAAAATCCTATACATGGTTGTGACCTGCACTTCGTTAGTGCTTTCTGAGCACAGGGTGAGCATCCGGTTTCACAAATTGAGGCAAATGAGGAAGTGCCTTAAACCTGCATTCTATCTGAATTCCGCTGGGTGCGATGTGTCTGGTTGCAAAAGAGCTTGGATTCTGTAGAAGTCTATGAGAAATTGAGCCACTTCTCACTTGGATTTATTACTTTAGTAAACACTTTCATAATGACTATATGGTCTCAATCGCTAGATTTAAGCCTTCTGTAAAAAGTCATAATGTTAGTTTTTTAAATTATGTTATCGTTGATTTTAAAACAGGCGATAAAGCAAAGGTACGTTTAGGGTGTGGCTATGATGTGATTGACAGTTTGCGGCCTGTCTGTCAATGACAGAGGTTTAGCAAAGCTCATCCATGACAGCTCATCCATTTGGTCACAGGTACAAGAATGGATGAATAAATGCAGTATTTGTTTTGAATTAACGTTACAAATAGCAATACTTGGAGACTTAAAATGTAGTAGTCAGACAATTAATAATATGATAATTATTTTAGCAAAAATGTTCATCTTTAATTCCAAATTGGTGGAATCATTGAAAATAGAAAGATTTCATAATTATGTGAAGCATCACAGTACAGTAGAAATTTACATGGCCAATAGAAACCCCATATGGCTTTGGTTAAAAGATAGATGGACAGTGTTGGGTGTGGATGAGGTTTGGATCAAGTGAAACTGGGTTCTGTAAAATGCACAAGATTTGTAAATATTGTAAATAACACAAAATGTATAAGCTAGAGATAATATTAAATGGCAAAGGTAATTGGTCTCAACATTTGGTCACGGTTAGGTTAGGTAAGGGTTGGGATGGATGTGGAGTGTAGGGGGCAATATAGAACAATGACGACCCTGTTGTCAAATACTGAAGCTGACCTTTCCCCAAAAAAAAAAAAAAAAAGCTAATCCATGACACGTGAACTTCAGTTTGGGAAAGACGAAGAAGAACGTGACTGTGAGACTTTAATCGCCTAATAATGTCTTGTTCAGCGTTCGGTTGCACGACAAGACACTCAAATGAGTCGGCAGTTCAGTTTTTTCAGGTAAGTAATGTTACATTTGTAATACTGTTTTTCGTTAGTCAACTTTAGCATACCAATTAATGTCCGTTAGCTAGCCAGTTTTCACATTGCTCACGGAGGGAAGTGGGCTAACTAAATCAGTTATGCAGACCGTATAAAGGATAAAAATATATGTAACGTTACAGTCATATACAGTATATGCCCAACATTCTCGCTGGCGATCTGTTTTTAACCATATTTCATGTTATTGCATGTAATGGAAATGTTAGCTTAAAATGAAAGCCTGATATAGCTAACGTTATAGTGCAAATTCATAAACCCTATTCCCACCGGGTTAGTATCATTTTGGGACTGCTTTAACTCAGACACCGCCACTTTTATTTGAATATACTGAAATGTATGTACCCCGAGAGTTGGGCAACGTTAACCGGAGGCGCACATGGAAAAAAAATGTTTAGTTACATTATTGTTCCATCTTGAAAAAAAACTTAAAATGTATATTATTGTCACATCTTAACTTAATCTATTAAACATACATTTTAATCATTTTCATTGCAGATGCATACAGTACAGCAGATGTGGTGCCTTATTAGGGTACATTGATAATATACAAACCTTTTGGACGTGAGATCTAAATGCACAACATGAATGAAATTTCTTTCCAAACAGATTTCCTTCTGATGCCAGGCTTAAGCAATGGTTGGTGAACATGAGGAGAGACCAGAAAATGGAGCCCCAAAAAGTCACCTCTGTACAGATTCCACTTTGAGGAAGATCAGTTTTTCACAGACAAGCAGGTAGACATTAATTTTAATGCATTATTTGTACTTTTTATTTATAACTTTGTGGTGTAAGTGTCTGCAATACAAAACATAACTTGGAGTACCAAAACAGTGTGTAGAATTGTGGATAGCAACATTTAATGAAATCATCAGTCACCCAACACGATGTTTGTGATAATGGTGTCAAACTTTAAATGTCCACCAACATAATTTCATTACGTCTGACCGAAATTGGTGCAATTGCAAGTGTATTACAGTCGTATGCAAAAGTTAAGTCACCCCTGCCAATTTTCATTTATAAATCGGTGTGGATCAGGAATTTCATTTTGGAAATTGTCAGGGGTGCCTAAACGTTTGCATACGACTGTATTGTCATTTTGGCTTCATTGCTCTGATGTAAATGGTTTTGTATTTACAAATATGTTTTGAATATTTGAATAACCACTATTCTGTACTATGTCTGTACTTTATTTTTCAGAAATGACTTAATTTTTTGAGTAATATATTCCTGTGATATCTTAATCTACCTGCTGATGTTTATGTATTTACCACTAGGTAAAGAGGAGGCTCAAGGACACCGCTGGGCCTACCATTTTCAAATTTCCACCACACTTGTGTCCAAAGAAAGGAAGGAACCGCGCCACACGGACCAAGTTGGTAAGTATGACCACAGAGGTAAGAAACAGTTTGGTCTCTACAACTGGCCCTTCATGTTCTTTAACCAGCTGTCTCGCTCAGCCTCATGGGGTGTCTGGATCCTCTGATTTGTGTTCTGTTGGATAATGAGGCAATTACTGGCAATGTACACTGGTCAAAAAAATAAAGGGAACACAGGCAATCACACTTCTGTGAAATCACACTGTCCACTCAGGAAGCTGATGAACACTGATTGACAGTCAATTTCACATGCTGTTGTGCAAATGGAACAGACAACAGGTGGAAATTATAGGCTATTAGCAAGGCACCCCCAATAAAGGAGTGGTTCTGCAGGTGGTGACCACAGACCACTTCTCAGTTCATAAGCTTCCTGGCTGATGTTTTGGTCACTTTTGATTGCTGGCGGCGCTTTCACTCTAGTGGTAGCATGAGACTGAGTCTACAACCCACACAAGTGGCTCAGGTAGTGCAGCTCATCCAGGATGGCACATCAATGTGAACTGTGGCAAGAAGGTTTGCTGTGTCTGTCAGCGTAGTGTTCAGAGCATGGAGGCCGTACCAGGAGACAGGCCAGTACATCAGGAGATGTGGAGGAGGCCGTAAGAGGGCAACAATCCAGCAGCAGTACCGCTACCTCTGCCTTTGGGCAAGGAGGAGCAGGAGGAGCACTGCCAGAGCCCTGCAAAATGACCTCTTGCAGGCCACAAATGTGCACGTGTCCACTCAAACGGTCAGAAACAGACTCCATGAGGGTGGTATGAGGGACGGACGTCCACAGGTGGGGGTTGTGCTTACAGCCCAACACCGTGCAGGACGTTTTGGCATTTCCCAGAGAACTCCAAGATTGGCAAATTCGCCACTGGCACCCTGTGCTCTTCACAGATGAAAGCAGGTTCACACTGAGCACATGTGACAGACGTGACAGTGTCTGGAGACGCTGTGGAGAACGTTCTCCTGCCTGCAACATCCTCCAGCATGGCCACTTTGGCGGTGGGTCAGTAATGGTGTGGGGTGGCATTTCTTTGGGGGGCCACACAGCCCTCCATTTGGTCGCCAGAGGTAGCCTGACTGCCATTAGGTACCGAGATGAGATCCTCAGACCCCTTGTGAGACCATATGCTGGTGCGGTTGGCCCTGGGTTCCTCCTAATGCAAGACAATGCTAGACCTCATGTGGCTGGAGTGTGTCGGCAGTTCCTGCAAGAGGAAGGCATTGATTCTATGGACTGGCCCGCCCGTTCCCCAGACCTGAATCCAATTGAGCACATCTGGGACATCATGTCTCGCTCCATCCACCAACACCACGTTGAACACAAACTGTCCAGGAGTTGGTGGATGCTTTAGTCAAGGTCTGGGAGGACATCCCTCAGGAGACCATCCGCCACCTCATCAGGAGCATGCCCAGGCGTTGTAGGGAGGTCATATGGGCACGTGGAGGCCACACACTACTGAGGCTAATTTTGACTTGTTTTAAGGACATTACGTCAAAGTTGGATCAGCCTGTAGTGTGGTTTTCCACTTTGATTTTGAGTGTGACTCCATATCCAGACCTCCATGGGTTGATGAATTTGATTTCCATTGGTCATTTTTGTGTGATTTGGTTGTCAGCACGTTCAACTATGTAAAGACTAAAGTATTTCATACACTTAGTTCATTCATTCTGATCTAGGATGTGTTATCTTAGTGTTCCCTTTTTTTTGAGCAGTGTAGATAGTGGTTGTATTCCTTTTTCTGATAATAAAAATGTCATTGTGATGCCAGAGCCTGCTTTTTATTAAAGAAATGCAGTATGTGTTGTGTGTTTAGTGTGTGTGGTGTTATTTTATTTGTTTCTTTGCCATTTCTGTCCAGTCTTGTGGACACTCTTGGCCTGCACCTTGTCATGTTGAGTGGGCTTAAAACCAAGACAGGCTTTTATTTAAGTTTGCAACATGTTCAACCAACCTGTGTGTTTTCAGGAAATGAGGCTGTGCTCTGACCGATCTTCAGTTCCGCAGCCAAATGTAATGTATAAAGCACCAGGTTCAATATTGGAGCAATAACTATGTAATATTTTTCCTCAAAGAATTCTAAATACATTATTTCAGACTGTTATAATGTACCTAACAACAAGGATGCTGTTGCAGGAGTTATCAACCACTGTTGTTGATGCTGTTGTCTTCCACTTAGTTGTCTGCTTATCTATTTGAGGACCTTCTGTCAGCACATTAGTCTGTCTTTAAAGGGGTGATAGAATGCAAATCCGAGTTTACCTTGTCATAGTTGAATAACGATAGTTCGGTGGGTAAAATAGACATACAGTGAACCTCAAAGTCCCATTGACACCTCTTTGCTATGCAAATCCCACAACTTTAAACTGCCTCTGTAAAACGGGCGAATATCAAAAAGCCACCGAGTTGACGTCAACTCGGTGGCTCCACCTTATTTGGGTCTGGTCTGTACCTTTGTCACACCCCAAATTTTACATACAGACCAGCCCACTCACTGGTGTTCTGGCTCAACAACACAAATGTACTGTTGGTAACAAATCTGAATGCTAGTTTAGCTGCGCGCTGCTCTTTGTACTTATAAATAGTAAAGGATTTTTTTTCAGGAATTTTCTAAATGAACCACGTCGTAAATCCAGTGTTCCAGGCTGTACAGAGAATGGTGACACTTATACAGTAGTCTTCCCAAGGAACCAACCACTCGACGCGCAAGGCTGATGTGTGTCTAACAAGATCCCGGTGAAGTTCGACACTCAGTTATGTATTTGCTCAAACTATTTCACAAAAGACAGTTAAAAAACCTGGGACAATTTAAAGCTGAATTTGCTAAACTGCTGTTGCTGAAAAGAGGTGCTGTTCCGACCGTACCGTCCTCTCAAACGCAAGCTGTAAGTAGAATTTGTCGCTAACAATTAGCAATCCTAACATATCTTGTATCTTACATGTACTCTAACATGTACTGTAGAATGTGTGATGATTTATTTTATTGACAATGGGGTTAATGTTAATTCATTTTCCTGGGTGTTTCATTCAAATAATCTGTGCTGTCATGTAAATCTACAATTCGCGATGCATGTTTGTCCAGATCTTTTACCGTTTATTTTGTCATTGTTATTTTAGCAAGATAGCTAACTGAGAGTTTTGTTTTGTTGCTAAGCTGTATTAGTTACCCACCTCGATCCCGTTTGGTTTAACAACAGAAGTGGAAACAACTAAATATCATTTCAAATGATATAGTCAATCTGTCGAAAACAGTGTTGTGTAAATACAATAGATTTATTTGCATGTTTTTATTTTTAGAGTACCTTCTTCACAAGAAGGAAAACACATGAAAGATGTAGCATGTCAAACAGATTGACATTGAGACCTCACATACGGAACAAAGGTAACCGTTCTAATAATTCGTACAAAACCAGACGTAGGTGTTCATGTACTATAAACATGTGTAGAATTTTGACTGGTTAGCATTTAACAGAGCAGTGTTATCCAAATATCTTTACCATGACTAAGTAATTCAATGGTGTGGGCCATTCACGACCAATGAATGAACTACTCATAGGATAAATAAAACCATCCATCTGTATTATCACTGATTGGTTTGATCTGAATCAGTTGCATTCGTTTTTTGGTAATGAAAGTTACTTGATCAATAGGTATGAATGGGTTTATATACAAAAGATATAAATGAATACTAATTTCTGTGTTGAATATGCCATTTCATTTACTTACGCTGTTGTATCACATCAGTACATTGTCCTTAGCCACTGAGCAATCAATAAGACCCCCCACTAAAACGGTCTCCCCCTCCAACCTTTTCAAGACATACAGGCAACATTGATATGCAAAAGTGTGGCAGTAGGCAGTGATCTCTGGGACATATTTTTTACTTCTTTGAACAGTCTGGGGCCAGTGAAGAAACATTGCCGTGTGTATTGAAGATGCAATTTCATTTACTTGTGCTATTGTATCACAACAGTACATTGTCCTTAGCCACTGTGCAATCAATAAGACCCCCCACTAAAATTGTCTCCCCTTCCCCATTTTCAGTGCATATAGGCAACAGTGTAATGCAGACGTGGTAGCAGGCACAAGGATCCTTCAGTCTCTGGGCCAATATCTTCAACTCCTTTGAGTTCCACCTTATTTGGGTCTGGTCTGTACCAGCAAAGAGACCTCGCCATGAATTTGAGAAGGAGGAAGGAGGGCATTACGACACGGACACTTTTCCCCAGGAAACCCTACAGCTCCACCTGACAAAAGTCCTGTAAGCCAAGTGTCTACATTGCCTGCAAAAAGAACAGGGTGGAAAACCACACTTGTTTCTATTTATTTTTACATTATATACAATTTAAAGTATACATTTACATTTTAGTCATATAGCGGACACTCTTATACCGAGCAACTTACAGTTAGTACATGGACTTTTTACCTGGAGCCCCTTAGGGTGAAGTGCCTTGCCCAAGGACACAATGACATTTGGCTCAGCCAGGGATTTAATCAGCAACCTTGCCAATACTAATCTCCCTAACCACTTAGACTACCTAACCACAGGGGCATCTGACATGAAAATTTGATAAGAATCAAGTGTAACATTGGATGATTGTGTTGAAACAAAATAAAGTCTAGTTTTGTTGTTCTGATGAAAGTCTGTGTTGTTGTAAAATGCTGAACCACTAATGAATGCGTATTGTTAGAAACATATTTATGTACTGTAACTGCTAATACTTGTATCAGATTGGCCTTACCTTTCCATCCCTCTTATTCTCAAACTGCCATGGTAAACTCTGTAAATATTCATTGCATTTTGTAATTAACACATATTGAGTCACACTGGATCTAGGCCAGGATGGTCAATCATACAGGTTATCTCCAGGGTTCAAAATTAGCACCATTCACCAACCAAATGCTGGTAAAATATGCAGGTGGCTGGTAGATTTGATTCACTCACCAGTCAAAAAAACAATAGTAATCTATTGAGTGGCTGGTAAAATTGAAACATTCACTTGCCGTTTGGCTGGTGGATAAAAAAGTTAATTTTGAACCCTGGTTATCTCCTCAGGAACCTGGGTCATTCTTCTCATGACCTGTAAAAACAAACACAATGACCCTGCTGTTATGT
>JACXGM010036933.1:0-11249 GCA_016801145.1 Umbra pygmaea
AATGAAGAGAGGGCGAGTGGGGCAGGAGGGAGGGAGGGAGCTTTCAGAAATATATAACATCTCCTGCTTAATTATTCAATAATGCAGTTAATCCACTTTGCACCATCACTACTGCTGTAGTCTGCACCAGATTAACTGTCTAAATCCCAGAAGCCTTTCTATTCTATTGACTCCTCAGATTATCCACCTAATCTGTCACTGTCCTCTCTCTTCCATCTCACACAAAGATTAAAATATGACCCCCATTACCTCCAGGACTAAAGTATTGCACTTATAACATAGGGTGTCACATTTGAGACGCAGAAAAGAGGGGTCTTATTGCTCATACAGATACTAAAATGCGGTTGTTCCTCAAGATAATAATTTTCAGGGTCAGGCCTCTTGCCAGACACCAGTGGCCAGTTAAAACTGGATTATTACATAGATTAATGAAGTGTCCCAAACTACCTGCACTGTATAGGGAACAGGGTGTTATTTGTTTCTTACCAGCTCACGGTAGTTGCCCTGTTCCTGGTAGCTACCAATCTCTCTGTAGTTCCCCTCTGTCCTGCAGAGCTCCTCCGTCCTCTCCTCTCGCCTCTGCCGGTATGAGTCCTTGTCCCCTCGTTCTCCACGCCTGTAGCCATCCCGGCCCCCTGTAGTGCTGAGGTTCCCCCCCGCATTGCCTCCACCACCAAATACACGAGTTCCCTTTAGAAGACAAATGGGACAATAGTAGGGTCGGGAAAAAAACAGAACCACAATAATGGTGAAGTGTATGTAAAAGTGGTGATGTTGAGTAGAGAAGTGTCCCTGGAAATTACTGGCATGAATGTGGCAACTTGTACAAAATGTAATCAAGACCCCTTAAACGGGAACAACATGACATATACAGTTAAACATGTGAAGATTAAAAAAATATATTCTTGCAAGAGTCCCAGACTACATCTTTAAAGGAATCGGCCAAAGATGGCAACAAACACTATTAGGTTATCAGCCATTCAAATGTATTTGTTCTTCAAGGTATTATACACATTTCAGAGGAACAGAGAGTATTTTAAAGGACAAAAGAGAAACGTGTACTTCATGTTTTCACATTGACCGTAAAAAATATATTGCAATAATTGTATAATCTAATCTGTATAAAGCTCAGTGCTGCTTCCTAGTGTGGAACTATAGACATTCAGGGTCTGGAAAATGGGGACTCAAACAGAAAGCCAAAACAAGCCATACCAGTTCTGACAGTGGAAAACAGATTGTGTTTATGAAAAGGGGTGGTTAAGTGTAGCTTTAGGACAACGAGGCGAAACCACGCAAGCACACCTCTTTGTTCTTGGCAACCTCAGCGATGGCCGCCAGTCTCTGCTTCTCAAACTCTTCGTTCTCCTCAGCCGTCTTAGCAACGCTGGAGCTGACCAGAGTCTTTCTGCTGTCCAGCAATCTGGAGTCCACTTCCTCAGTCTTCACACACTTCTGAGAAGCACAGAGAAACTTGCTCACATTGGTTTATTGAAAGAGATGTTGGAGAGAATGTTTTTGCTGAAAGAGCATGTTCCTGGATTCTAACCCGTGCTGCAGATGTGCACCTGGTGAGACTCCTTACACTGCTGGACCCCCATGAAGTACACATCGAGGTTTAATTGACATAATCATATGCATATTCCTGTGACATCCAGCAGTAGACTTGATGCATAGCACACCTCAAACGGAATGCCATATAAACAGACTCAGAAGTATGCATGTGTTAATATTGATCAGTAGGGATGCAGAGATTAACCGATTTCACTATTAACCACGATGTGAAATGTCACAGTGTTGTAACCTTAAAGGCTCAGCTACACCAAGTGTTTCTGTTCTCAATCATGTTACATTATGTTTCTAAAAAAAAAGGGTTGCACGGTGAGGAAAATAAAACATTGCGGGCACAACCTTTTTCACAGTACCAGTTCTACACTACATACAAATATGGAAGTAACTTGGCTCCCTATTATTTATTTTTTTTATTGAACGAGGCCAGGAGCTGCCTCTATAATCGTTCAAAAGATGTGATGCACTAAGCTATAAACAACGGTAATTTCTCCTTTCTTAAGTTCCCCAAACGGTTGGATTTCTCCCTATTATCTCATGCATATGATGCCTATACATTTAAGTTGAATTCTGAGAGAATAACATTTTTATATTACACATTCCTGTTGCTAAATGTTTATTCTGTGAGAAGTCAGTGTCATGGCTGTTGATTCTGTTTATAAAGCGAGTATAAAGTTAACATGACAAATACCAATGAGCAATTTCATGAAACAGCCTTTCATCTACACGTGTCAGGAAATATTATTTTTTTCTCAGGGATTGATATTAACGCTTTTCCGGTTGTCCGGGAGAAGTAAAAAAAAACGTTGGACAAGGACAATTTTTAGAATGGAATAATTTAACAAGTACAGTAATTGAGCTAAACAAATTAACCTGCAATAGGTACCATGTCTTTTATGCCCTGAAAATAATGTGTGAGTCATTTGTGCCCATGATTTTAACTTATGTTCTCAAATAGGGCTGCACGATTATGCGTATCGCGATTAGCTATTCACTCCAAAGCCCGTTCGCATGGCAACAGTATAATGCCCGCAACACAAACTTGGATAATTCATTTCAACCTAATAGCACTAGTTTTAATTAATTGCAATAAACATTGTGAATTCATTGTAAACCTAGTGAATTGTAACCAAATGCAATTGTATTGTGTGTGAAGAAATAATAAGAGTATGTGATAGCAAAAACGGCACATTTAACATATTTTAATAACTGGTTATTAAAAACATTAACAAATCAGTTGTACACAAATCCATTGACTATATTGTCAGTGTCTCATGTACAAAAACACGAGTACATTTGAAAATCATTAACTAGAGAGTCTGTTGTTACCCAAAATAGACTAATTGTAGCAACACATGAACATGGACCCACTACCTTTCTATGAAATTAACAAACAATGATTATCATAAATAATGAGGAGCGCTATTATTTTGAAATGAAATATCTGAGTTCGTGTTGCGGGCATTATATACTGTTGCCATGCGAACGGGCTCTGGAGTGCATATCTAATCGCGATACGCATAATCGTGCAGCAAAACACATTAATCTAAGTGCTCCCAGGTCATTGCTGTAAATAAGACAATGTTCTTAGTCAAATTACCTGGTAAAAAAAATATCTCACACTGTCACACACTCTTTTTACACAGTGCAAGTGCATCTTCACTGTGAAATACTTAATTAAATAAGTAGTCTATTCAATTGCATATGACAGTGGCAGAAATTTTATGTGCGAGTGTCAGAGAGGTTTAGGAGCATTGCGCAAGAGAATATTTCTCTAAAGTAGACTTATCTCCTGTTCCTCAATTTCTGACTATGTTTATTTTGTTTTCAACTGCTTGAAAATAACAGTCAGATTCAAGATAGCAGTGACAGATATATAGATATTTTGCCAGACAAGTGATTCCATTTAGCCTGTGAGAACCCCGACGTACTTCAGTCAAATTTAGACTTGCTCTGCAAGTCAGTCTGGCCAAGAGCCCATTCAAGCCCATTTCCAATTTTTCCAAATCGAGGCACCAATCACAACCATTGAGGCGGGCTTCATACGATGATGATAGCGCAGATTTATACTGTCATTGGTTGAAGCAAACAATTACAACAATAGCTGCTGCAATGAAACATCCGCAATATCATTGCGTCTATTTTAAGCGATTTGAACGTTTCCTTTTTGTTTAAAACCGAGCAAAGAACAACACTCAAAGCCTTCATATATAAAAAAAATATATGTTGTCACGGTCTTGCTGACTCGACAAAAGTCAGATATATCCAATCGTGCCGAGAGGCATTTGAGGGGCGTCCGTTGGATTCCATTACCATGGGTACCTTAAAGCGGTAGCTAAGACTTTTTTATCATGCATGGCTAATGTGTAGCATATAGGCCTATTTAATTTCAAAGAGATAGATTGCTTTTATTTCTTTTCACTGTTATTGTAGGTTCAATTCAGCACCTGTTAAGGCAAAAGCCAACTAGATCATTTTTCATCCATGTTTCATAAGTTCTCTACTCAGGTCCAAATAAAATGTAGAAAAAATATACTAATTTAAAATAAAAAATATATTATATGCTAGTGTCCATTTTTTATTTATTTTGTACTGTATTATTTGCTAACTGTATGATTTCTGTTTCCAAAGGCAGCAACTGTTAAAAACAAAAGCCATCAAAGAAATGTTGTACAATAAAACCTCTAATTAAAAAATACTCATGATTTTATACATTGCTAGTGTAGTGAAAAATGACTGCATAATAATCGTGAAACCCTGCTTATTCCTCAGACAATAATTGTATCATCAAAATCTATAATTGTTGCATGCCTACTGATCAGTCGAACTGTTTTGAAATTACTAGAGTGAAGGACGATTTTGTGGCTGGCCTTCACTGACTCTAGCAGACCCTGGCTGAGAACAAAAGTTTCAGGGAGATAAGACAGCCCTCTGTTTATCATTGAGTCTCCGGTACACCAGTTTTGACATGAGTGAAATAATAATAAATTGTTTTTATATTCGGCTATGAGAAATTCTGAGGATGAAGACCAAGTGTTGTCAGCTTTCATAGTCAACTTTGAACTTCTACATTCAGTTGCTGTTTATTTTAATGTCTGTACTTCATGCTCATTGGGAGAGACAGTTAACATACCTGTTACACAAAGCAGGTTACACAACCATGTTGCAATATTTTGGTAATGTATTTTTTCTTTTTCATTGATTAAAATCTCACACAATGATAACAAAAATGCATACGGGCTGCAAAGATGCCACTTGATATTAATTTGAAGACACTGTGTGTTGCCTTCATGGAATGTACAGTCAAAAAACAATTCATCTCAATTCTCTCTGCAAATTGTGAGGTTGGTCTATCTGTGTCACAAGTTTGCCAATATTTGGACCTTAGCCAACAAGATAAGTGTTAAAATATGCCTTTGTTAACTCTTCTTGGAGTCCCTATCCATTCCTCTTCTACATCGGTGGTGTGTGCTATATCCACATCAGACAGGCGTGGCAGGATATTGAGTAGAATTCTGCTAGATGCTCACTCAACCATATCTTTTTAGATATAATCATAACCATCGTCAGGCACAGATTAACTGTCTTAGTGAAGAACTTTCTCAATACCATTGATGCCTAAATGTTTCTTTTCAGTTAAAATGAGCCATGCTACAATGCACGACAAAGGTTTCTTGTTAAGATACAGACTCCTGAAAAAGTTCTACAAAGCCAGGCACTAGGTTTGAACTGGGAACTTGACTTAAAAGTGGAAATGTAATTCCTGTCAGTAGGTGTGTGATTGTGGGGAGTTTTAGGTCATACCTGTCCGAAGGGTACAAATGGAGGGGCCCCGCCCTCTCTTCCGATGTTAGTCCTGTTGTGTTTGGCCAAGCTCTGCAGGTAAACAAGGGAAATTTCATAATCAAATGTATTTCATAAAGCCATTTTCATATTAACAGTTGTCACAAAATGCTTGATAACCAGCCTAAAACCCCAGAGAGTAAGCAACAATGAGAATTTATCCATAGTGGCTATAAAAAACTCCCTAGTGGATTTAAAACCTAGGAAGAAACCTAGAGGCTCAATGGTTAGGGAGTTAGACTTGAAGTAGCAAGGTTGCCCGTTCAATTCCCGACTGTGCCTAATGTCATTGTTTCCTTGACCAAGGCACATTACTCTAACTTGCTCCAGGGGTTGTCCCTGAACTTAATGTAAATCGCTCTGGATTAAATTACTAAAATATCAAATGGAAAGCTGCACTTTGTAGGGAATAGAGTTGTTTTTTAGATATATCCGCAGAGACAATATCCTCCTCCTCACCCTTTGCAATTCCCATTTTTCCACCATGTGATCAACCTCCCCTCCCAGGACAGATATCTTGGAATCATCCAGCAGCAGAATGCCATTCTTCACCTGGACTGTCCCAAGTAGCTTCACCTTGGTTCCAGGAGGAGTGTTAAGACTAAAAATATACAAAATGGATTAGGTAAACCAAAGAAAAGCTCAATAATTCACATAAAACTGGAAATAATTAAGACCCCACTGCAAAATCTTTAGTTGTGTCTTTAGATTTACTATTGATAGGTATGTGTTTGGGTAAAATTACATTTTTGTTTTATTCCACAAACTGATGATAATATTTCGGTAACACTTTACTCGGATAGTCTATCTATAGATGCTTTACAGATAGTCAATAACAATCTACAAAACATCAATAACATTTAGATAACATTTCAGTTACCTATCTACTAACACTTACCCTAACTTTAAACCTCATCCAATCCTTAAACTTAACCATTTCCCCAACCCTTAGCCTAACACTAATTCAAACCCTAACCTTAGAAAACATTAACTATGTTTTTTAGTAGTTTTTTATAGTGTGAATACATGTAGAGCATCTACAGATGGTGATTTTGACTATTCAAACAAAGAGAAACCAATATGTCTCCCAACTTTAAATATTGTCATTGAAAGCAGAGAATTACAACTGGTCCAAAAAAAAAAAGGTGCAGTGTTGTCAGGCCTCGAATAATGCAAAGAAAATAAGTAATATTCATTTTACACAACACAATACTAATTGTGTAACTTAGGAAGACTTCAGAAATCAATATTGGGTGAAATAATACTTGTATGATAATAATAATAATAGGCTTTAATACATCCTGCCATGCTCTCAAACAGTCTTTCACATTGATGTTGGGTGACTTTATGCCACTCTTTATGCCACTCTTCAAGCAGCTCAACTTTGTTTGATGGCTTGTGAATGTCAATCTTCATAAATTTTTATCACATTCCAGATGTTTTTTTGAATTTTGATCACATTCCAGATGTTTTCAATGGATTGATATAAGAAAAATGTTAGTGGTCTCAATTTTCTCCAGATCTATATATTCAGTTCTGTGAGGGGCCACAATAGGCAGTTGACCAGAAATGTCAAAATAATCTCTCTGGCAATAAACAAGAACAGGTGATATGTAATGTTTGAAGTAGCACTGAATTACCACTGGCTGCAAAACCACAGTGTACACAGGCACATATTACATACCAGTAAAACCTTAATATCAACATAACAGTTATTCTGAATGACTGCCATTAGCAGACTATCAGAAAGTTAGTAAAAAAAGAAACATGGCAATAAACATACATGTCTTCATCAGTTTAAAAACCATTCGCTGCAAACAATGGAACAAAGCCCAGACCAGATTAATGATACCACAAACAACGGAATAAAACACTGTCACATAGACACAATAGTGTATTGATATAAAAGCAATATGCTACTATAATTAATTAACTATAATTAGATGACAAAAATAAACCATTGTGATTCATTAAAATTTTAATCCCTTCAGCCCATTATGGCTGTGGTGAGCCTGTTCCAACAGGCCCATACTCACCGAAAGTACAGCTTAGTTTGCCCCCCCACACCCACTGTGCCCTTGCCCGACCACTTCTGTAAATATCATCCTGGGTGTCGATACTTGCAGGACTAGAGCAGGGTTTCCAAATGGCTCCCTATGACATTTATAATGCACTTCTTTTGAACACTGGGCCATGGGTCTCTACCATAGAAAGCTCACTATTTAGGGGACGAGTGCCACTTGGGACTGACTCTGGGAACAATCCATGTTCTGATCACCACCAGCTCTGAGCCTCGCCAATGGATCGCATCCCAAATCAAACCCTCCCTCGCAACATAGTGCACTACAGTTGCCCTGGGCCCCATAAGGAATAGGGTACTATTTGGCACTTGGCAACAAATCTCATTAAAAAGCACAGGGACTTAAAGTTACTGATGCAGTGCAACGCCAATGCAGAAATTGGGGATTTCACTTCCAACCCAACAACCTGTGGCCTAAATGGCTCCCTGCTACTATTTAGGGGACCCTGTGGTGTAATATAGTGCATTACATAGGCAATAGGGTGCCATTTGGGGCCCGAGGTTGGGTCCCTTCAGGATACTGCCTCACATCAAGACTGGAGAAAGAGAGACGTTACAAACTAACAGTTACTTTTCCTTTTTTCCCCTCTTCTGCCCACCCACCCACTCACACTCATCCATCTTTCTGTTTTCCTTTCTCACCCTTTCCCCCTCTCTCAGACACACACTTGCTCAGCGCTAATGGAGGAGACACTGGGCAGTGTTGGGCTTATAAAGCCTGTTCTGTTCTCCTGGCTAGGGGAGATTCTGGGCACGGTCTCCTCAGTGCACAACATCTAAACTTTTTCCCTACATAGTGCACTATTTTAGAGCAGAGAATAATAGGGCCTGTATAGGTGAGGGTTTGGTTTAGGGGTAGTGCATTATGTAGGGAATAGGGGGGACATTTGGGAAACATCGCTGCATTTCTACCCTCTGACCACTCCACCTGTAAGGGCTGGCTAGTCGCCATGGCAGCCGTCGCCACGGCCGCTGCCTGGATGGAGTGTAATTAAAGAAGGGGATTGGTAGCAGCTCAGATGCTGACGAGTGGATATTGCAGCGAGGAGGAGAAAGAGAAAGAGAGATATGACAGAGGAGCCGGGGGGAGAGGGAAAGAAGGAGGGGGCAAGGGAGGAAGTTCAGAAGGTCACCAGCATCTGCTGTCAGTTGCTCCAGTTAGATGTGCATCAGGACTTCAGCTGTGTTGCTGATAAAAGGCAGGCCATACTAATCAGCTTTGCAATATTCTTGGGATGTCTGGTGTGAATTGCTTGAGGTCATGCCAAAGCATCTAAACTCAGGTTGAGGTCAGGTCTGTTGAATCCATTGTTGATTAACTTCTTTGCTTTGGGTCATTGTACTGTTGCCTTACCCAGCTTCTCTTGAGCTTTAATTGGCAAACCGATTACTACATTCTCCTGCTAAAAGTTATGTAAAAATTGGGAATGCATTTTTTTATCAATAATGGCAAGCTTACTTAGCCCTGAGGCAGCAAATCAGCCCCAAACCATGATGCCTCATTCACCATACTTTACAGTTGGAATGAAGCTTTGCTGCTGGTAGGTTGTGCCTTCTCTCCACAGTGTTGTGTGCTTAAAATAACTTTCGTTTCATCTGTCCACAGCATATTTAGCATTATGTAGCATTAAAACACTGGTATCGGATCAGTACTCTGTATTGGATCAGTACTCAAAGTTCAGTACTCGGATAGGTATCGGCAATGAAAGTGGTATCAGTGCATCCCAACTAAACCTCTAAGCATCTGTCTGACAACCACCCTGAAACCTTTTCAGGCACTTTAAAACATGACAGGTAACAGATAAATGAAAAGTATAGATACAAATATCATGATAGTTAAATAGGGCTGGGCAATAAAACGATAACGATATGTCTCACGATAGACACGTAATCAATATCAATAAAAAATGTGTTCGACAATTTCCTTTGCTTTGTCGGAAGAAACCAGCGGTTGCAAAGCAATTTTGGTTGCATAAACAAAGGCACTCACTATCTGGTAACCTAGCAAAGTAGCGAGTGACACGCTAACAGCCAATCATTTAACAGTATCAAGTTTGGTTGTTAAGTGTTCATAGTGATTTTAGATTTATGTTTACATTTTAACTATTTAAGTGTTTTCCATGGTTGTGTTGACATTTCTGCCTTTATAACTGAGGGGATAAATAAATCAGTGGAAGGTTAAATTTAAAATAAAAAATAAAAAATTTAATATTTTTTCCTGGTTCTTATTCTAAATAGGTCATAAAACGGATCAATAATTATCGATATCGATCGAAATGAAACACTTATAACGTGATAGAGTTCTCAGCCCAGCCCTATGGTTAAATATGTATATTCCTATCTTTATTCAATTGTGCATTATTTCAATTTGAGAGCATTTCTCACAGATATTACGTTCAGATTTTGTAATAATTTCCCTCAAAACTTTGCTCTCACACTCAAATAGTAATTGCTTGCGCTTGGATTTGCTCTGCCTGTGCTCTGCCTGTGCTCAAACTTTCTGATTGGATATGTTATTGCTTGGATAGATTTTCTGCTCTCAATTTCA
The DNA here is from genome assembly GCA_016801145.1 of Umbra pygmaea. NCBI lineage: Eukaryota > Metazoa > Chordata > Actinopteri > Esociformes > Umbridae > Umbra > Umbra pygmaea. The sequence goes on from JACXGM010036933.1 coordinate 10,038, forward strand.
GCCTCTCTCCTCACTAATTCTTCACGCTTGCAAGTCTTCTCCTCACAGATCTTTTATGTGCTCTCGAATTGTTTGGTCCCTGCCCCGTTGAGGGTGCGTTTGTTTTACTTTAGAACATCCCTTGCAGGCGGGTACTGTACCTACACCGCTACTCTCCTCCCGCCTTCCAGACATTTTTTTCAATATGTACCTTTGCTTTATTGCGACTTTTATTTATTTATAAATACATAAATAACTGGCCTTTTATTTTCGAAAGATTACACAGAATAGGGGCAATTAGGCCTATAGTATCATATTAGGCCTATAATAGGCTTATCAAAAAAAAATTAACATACCATAGAAAACGGAAAATACTAAATAACCATGTTTATTAGATAAACTACAGTTTTAAGTAGTCATACTACTTATGATACATAAGTTATCAGTGATTAGATTTAGTACCGATACCGAGGTACCACAGAAAACATTGGTTAAAATGATGGTATCAGGGCAACCCTATGTGCAGCAACAATTATTCGGGGAGTAGTAGCTACTGCCATGGTTTACTCCCCTGAACTCAATTCTCAATTAGTGTTTTTTACACACCATTGATTCATCAACAGAGATGTTAGCATGTTACATAGACTTCTGTAAGTCTTTAGCTGACTCTCTAGGATTCTTCTTAACCTCAGTGGGCAATCTTAGCTGACCTCTTGCAGTCATAACTTTGGAGAACGGCCACTTCTAAAGAAAATAGCAACAATGCTGAAGTTTCCATTTATCGACAACTTGTAAAAGCGTACTTATGATTGGAACATGGCACGTGAAGCCAATGGATTTGGAAAACAAAATGTAATCATTTACATAGGAATTTATACATGCTTAAAATATGGACACAGTATATTAATGGTATAGCAATTAGGGTTTTATGAATTTGTTTACAAATGCATGAGTTGTACTGTACTTGCATTTAACTAGCTTAAAGATGCCTTCTGTGATTTCAGACGATATTTAGAACTATTTAGGCCTCTAGGTTCTAGTGGTGCAACGGATCGTCACTGATCCGTGATCCGTTCGGATCAATATCTTCGGTTCGGGACACACGTGATCCGCGGATTGATTACTGAAATAAAAAAGTTTTGCGCATGTTCAGTCCGCTCACAGCATGGTCATGGCGAGCGGAGGAACGGAGGAGCTTGGACGTCCCGCGTCATTTAAATCCCCTGTATGGGA
>JACXGM010036934.1:0-11283 GCA_016801145.1 Umbra pygmaea
TCACATTATGAGGGGAAGTTATTATTTTCTTATAACTACTGTAGAATGGTGACAATTGCTACATTCCTAAGTGTCTAAGCTTTCTGTAGATATATAACATGTATATATAACCTAGCAATAGGACTTGTGAACCAGTTTTTAGGGGTGGTGGGGGGCAGAAATCTCCCTGTGGCGGGAGAGTGCTCCCTAAGTAGTTAAGTTTTAGTTCTGTGTAGTACCTGTTCCATATTCTTGTTTTGTAATATCTCTCAGTTAAGCGTTTTGTCCGTGGCTTGTTTATTTCTGTTGTTCTCCTTCGGGATAGTTTTAGTTTAAAATAAATTAAAAAAAACTCCTGCTTGATCCGTATAGTAAAACGTGACAGAATGACCAACCAAAATACATATCCTCCCTACATATCCCAAATTACATATCCTCCACTGGGCTGAACCAGTGGAGGCTTTTTGGGATGACATTAGTTCAGATGAAGAGGACATGCCAAGGAACTTATATGAACCTTCCTATGAAGAATTTTGTTTGATTCAAGAGGCTATAGATGGCGACTATATCCTTCTACGGAGGGTCTTTGAGACTTTTAAGGTTCCCAAGAAGGCCTCTACCGTTCCCAAGATGGCCTCCGGCCCCAGTTCCAAGACAGCCACCGGCCCCAGTCCCAAGACGGCCACCGGCCCCAGTTCCAAGATGGCCACCAGCTTCAGTTCTAAGATGGCCGCTGATGTTCCCAAGAAGGACAAATTGATCAGAAGGACGAGGACTGTATCCCCTCAACCACAGTTAAATGCTTTCCCCTCACCAGCCATCCCTGACATTTGGTCCATCTTAATGAACGATCCGGAGGTGGATCGGGACTATCGGGATTGGCTGAAACAAGACAGCACATCAGCAGGTGAACATCCAGAACTGGTTTGCCAGTTCTTTGCTTGGAGGGCAGGTGTTGGATCAATCACAGAGGCTGCAGAACATTTTCTGCTGAGACGGATGCTTGCCCGATCCCCTCAACTCCTGACCTAGAAGTGGCCGTAGCCCCTCAGTCCTGTCCATCTACTTTCATGGTCCACCGATTTCCAGTCAGGTCCTTGATTTCAAAGGTCAGGAACCCTATTGGTCGGGTCGGTCCCAACCATCCCATTCCACGACCGCAAGAGGTTGCTTCCATTCCTTGACTGCAAGAGGTCGCTCCCGTTCCACAACTGCAAGAGGTCGTTCCCGTTCCATGACCACCACTAGAGGTTGCTCCACGACCACCACCAGAGGTCACTCCACAACCACAACAACCGTGCCAGTGTCTGCCCCTGTCCCCGTGCCAGTGTCTGTCTCTGTCCCCGTGCCATTGTCTGCCCCGTCCACGTGCCATTGTCTGCCCCTGTCCCCGTGCCATTGTCTGCCCCTGTCCCCGTGCCAGTGTCTCACCCAGTCCCGGTGACATTGTCCACCCCTGTCCCCGTGCCAGTGTCTCACCCGGTCCCGGTGACATTGTCCACCCCGGTCCCCATGCCTGGGTCTCTCTCTGTGTCTGTCTGTTTGTCTGTTTCTGTGTCTTCTCTGTCTGCCCAGGTCCCTGTGCTGTATCTGCCTTTGTCCGCCCAGCCTATGCTCCTGCCTAGCAGGACCTGGTCAATGAAGTCTTACTGAGGAACTTCCCAAAAGTTGTGAACTCACCCTAACCCAGAAAATAATCTATTTTACTAACTTGTGGCATCTCTGATTAGGAGTGACGATCGGTTCCAGAGCCAGTTATAAAGTTGCGAAGCACAGGTAAAGCCTTAGCTGACAAGAGGGAGGTGCTGGTTATGTTGAAGGAGGAGGCAGACATACTATTTAATAAAAATATAATTGCAGGATTGATTATAATGCACACCCAGCCCTCCTGATAAGATTGCCACGGCCACGCCACGACACCCCCCCTCCCCTCCTGTAATGCCCAAGCCACTGAGGGCTGGCGTTAACATGGACTGAGCATGGACTCTTTACATATACTATTAGTTATTTTCATATATGTTTGACTGGGTTTTGTTTCTATATTCAATGCTTTGCATAGTGCTTTGGTTGTCTTGAAATACGTGTAATGTCCCTTTAATTTGTGACAGCTCCTCCAGTTAGGGAGTAGCTATGATATGGTAGGTTGGGCTGGTAGCTTGTAGCTTGTAGCTCTGTTGATTAATGAGTATGGTCAGCCGTGTCCTGTTAATTAGTTAGCTTCTTGTATATAGGCATGCCTGACTGGAGAGAGCTGTCGGTAATTGATTATCTATTGCCTGTGGTTTACGTGATGTTGTGTTTGAAGACAGTCCAGGAGCTACTTTGGTGTTGTGAAAAGTGAGTCCCATTAATTTGTTGTTTATGTGTATTTCTGTTATATTCATGTTTAGCTATCAGCCTCCCGTGCCGCTTCAAAGAGCACGTAGGCTAAATATAGAAGATAGTTGTGCACCTCGCTACCGGCGTACCCTGCAACCTGTTGTGAGTGTCCTGGGGCCTCATGTATAAAAGATTGCACAGCTTACATACCAGAAGATGGCGTATGGCCAAAACTGGAAAAGTACCTACGCACAGAAAAATTCACATGTATAAAACCGGTCATACGCCAGGTCCTGCGCACCTTTCCTTTATAAATCACAATCAACGTGAGATTGAACGCACATGAACGAGCCACTGACCCCGCCTTGCCTCCTCCCATAAATGAATATGCAGATAGCCTATATATGCGCCCCTTAGGTCATTTCTTTGCCCGAATTACAATGGCTAAACACGCACAAAAGAAAATTATCACAGACTGTGAGATCGAGGTTCCAACAACAGAGGTGAAGGCGAGGAAACGTGGCCTGTCATCAGGTATTAGGAGAAAAAAAAAGTTGGCGGAGTGGAAAACTGTCACTAGGTTCATAACGCATCATAATCAGGCAGCGCCAATGGCCTTTCAGCTGCCATATGGTCCGCTCCACCACTGACCGAGCCCCCTATATGTACATCATTGTAACGCTGCTCTTGCTCATTTTGGGGGTTTGTGAGCGGGGTGAGGAGCCAAGTTTGCAACGGGTAACCACAGTCAGCTACGGGTATACATTAACCACATACTCAGATGCAAATACAAGATCATTGCCTTATTTTACCGTATAGCCTAATGATCATAAATTATATTTATTACCAATAAGCCAGCCATCCTGCACAGCCCCTGCTTGCGACAACATTTGTCAAACACATTTGCGCATCACAGATCACTTGCACATTAATATAGTGGAAGAGTTTTCTGTTCACATAAGCAAATTTATTATGGTGCCCTTATAGCAATGTGAGTGCAGTCGATTGCTCCGATTACATTTGGAAATCGGCTCATCGCTGCAAATTGCAGTTTAATGTTGGCCTGCTCACCAACAGTGAAGGGAAATTTTATTTACCTGGGTGACATACAGATTAGACCATTCCATACAGCTGCCATGGCGCGGCTCAGAGATGGTTGGGAAATGCCTGACCGGTCAGCCAGCTCTCTCTGAAAAGCGCCGGTTGCAAGGAAGCCCAGTGTGGTGAGAACTTGCAAAGCGACAGGTAACGCGTGGTTCCTTGCTGTCTCACGTTCTAAACCCGGCCCAAGCTCAGCACAGAGTTCCAACAGGATAACCCTTGCAACCTGTTCAACCGTACATCTCAGAATTTCTCCCAAATTACGTTCTCAGGAAACTATTTAAAAAAAACTGAATTAAGTTATATGCCAACATATTTATGTTTTTTTATGTTTGAACTGCACGTTTTGTTATTAGGCTATATTTGTACTTCAATTACGTTGCTCTGGTAAATTTATGCGAGAACATTCCACACATTCCATAGCGTTCGAAATTATATTGCAAAATTCACAGTTAAGGTTAGGTAGGAGGATACTAACGGTTAAAGTTAGGCATGAGGTTACTAATGGTTAAGGTTAGATATGACATTATGAGGTTAAGGTTAGAATGAAGGTTAGGGTTAACATTACAAAAACCGATAATCGTGTGTCGCATGACGCAATTAATGTAGAACAAAACACACACAAAGTGCCGGTCTGGATTTGAGCTCGCGAACACTGGCATGCAAGTCGCGGATTTATACGCCCATCCACCATCCCCGACCCCCACCCTAGCAAAAACTACGCTATTTACATGCTACGTCATGATCTTCATATGTTCATATTTAACGTTATTCAAGTGTTCAATTTAGTTCCCTATAAACGTAATTGACCCTCTCATACGTTCATATTGCACATATTTCAGTTTTACAAAATAGTTCCCTCAGAACGTATTTCCTGTGATTTAGGGCTGCCTGAATCGACTTATAACCCAGTCATCATCGCGGGCCAGCAAATCAGTTTGGTCTCTGAATACTATTTGCAATGTCTTCTAGCAGTGCCAGCAGTCATTGCGCATCAAATATAGCAGCATGATTTACGTATCATTTTATAGGCTACACCTAATTTCCCACACCTTGTTCACTTATTTACACATAATCCACAGAATCAATTGAGCATCAACAGTGAGTGATTTTGCACAACTGTTACTGGAGGTGGATCCGGGCATCATGCCTCCTGTGGATGAGCCAAAGTCAGGCTCACAGAGACAATTGCATTTTCCTATGCCAATCTTGTAGCTGCACAGCGAGTATATATTTCATTGGTGGTAAATAATATATGCCTTGTGCAATGTTAACCATATACAGAGGGTGACATGCATTTCCTGAATGATTTAGTTGTTCGTTTGACACCCTCAATTTTAAAAGAAGTTATTGAGTGGTGGCAAATTGAGGTAATAGCATTTCCTGTTTTAGTTTTGGCATTTTGATGTGTGGATGAAATTATGTTTTTAGAATAGTCAACGTCATAGACGTATTACAGTAACTGTAGTGGACACTTTATTTTGTATTGTTAGGTAAGTTATGGCACTTTTCAGTTAGAAATTGTCACGTTACAGAGCCAGACAAGACTTTGCGTACGCCTTGCACAGTCTCACATCTGCTCAAAAGTTTCCGTGATGGCCCGCACATTCTCACGTCAAGTACATTTTTATACATCACACCATGTGCCTGGAAACCAGCGTACGCAAGCTTTTCGTGCGTACGCAATGTTTATACATGAGACCTGTAAGCTAGGGGGTCTAGCAGAACTAGGGAGACAAGCCAGAGAACTAGGGACCCTAACACTCAGACGGGAAGCCGTAGGAAGTGGGCTAACACCCTGGACCTGTGATCTGGGAATCCTAATAGGAGGTAGAGGTGTTGTCCCCCATATAGCTCTCCAAGCCCATTCAGGGGAAATACACCACTCCCTCTCCTCGTCATCCCAGGAGAAACAGTCGTCCTCCTCCTCCTCATCAATGTAGAAATGCTCCCCGTCTGAGCTGTCTACATCCCACATGGATGTCAAGCGGACTCGATCCGCCAACTGCTCACCCTCCATGCTGGGACCCGTATGAGGGTGGGCAGCCTGTGTGCCTCCGAAAAGTACTCCTCAGAGAACCAGAGAAAAGCTCTCTCTAGTTGGTCTCGATTCCTCGTTTTGGTTGAGCATTCTGTCACGGTGTGTGGTGGGGATTGAGGGAGAGAGACCGGAGACAGTAGATGTTGAACGATACATGGTTGAATTTATTTGTGTTGCCCCCAGCAAGGTAAAGAAAACTAGTACTGAGTGTTCTTATAACGGCATATATAATGAAACGCTACTACTACTAAACCTTGTGCTCTATACCAGGACACTGAGACAAACTAAACAAGAGACAGATCGGAAATCGATATACATAACACTTCAAACTCACATGCTAGTACAGTACCTTAGAATCCTGGGAAGACGTAGAAACCATAACAGAGAAGGACACAGCGTAAAGGGGTGAATACCCACAATGCTCAACATCTCTTGTTAGTTTGGCAGCCCTTTATATAATGCCCAATGACTCATCTAACAGGTGACCCTTAAAGTGATAGTACACGAAAACTGTAGAAAACATAACCACCATTAAAAACACTGAATCGGAACCTGAACAGAATAAACACAATGAAATAACAGAACAATATATAAACAAAGGAAACTAAGTAATATCTAAAGAGTCCATGTCTCAGTTCATCATCACAGCCTACACTGGGCTGGATGTGACAGTTGTACCTTTTTCAGTTGTACTGCTATAAAAAGTAATTTGTGATTGACATACATTACATTCCACGACTTTGTTTGAAATACTCCCATACTTTTGTAGCCCTTGGAGGAGATATGTATGGTGCAGGACCATGGTCGATCTTCATATTTGTATACCTGCCAACCTTGAGAAATGTTATTGAGTACCACTTCAGCGCGGGCACAGTGTTTCACACTGGTGCACAGCACTTGGGAAATGGGCATTCCACCATCTTAATAAGCCCACAAAAAACAACATATGCACACTTATAAAATTACTTATATATATATTAATTGTATATTAAATGATACAGTGACTACTTTATTAGGGCCCTTTCCCATTGCTTGCAATTCAACAACCAAAAAATTGCAATCGCTTGTCTGATCCTAAAACTGACTTCACCAAGTGGCAATTTTAACCATAGAATTAGAATGAAAACATACCATCAGGTTCTGTTATTATTAATATTACTAGAGTGGGTGCTACACATTGGTGGTGGATGAGGTGGGCTTTCCCCCTCACTGTGTAAAGCACTTTGGGTTCCTTGGAAGAAAAGCGCAATATAAGTTGAATGCATTATTCATTATTATTATTAGAGGGTAGGGCAATCCAAATATAACATTTCCAATTATTGGGATAGATGCTGTGGCAGTCTCCAGTTCATTTAGTTTTTTCCCCGCATACAATGTTTGCAATCTAAACAGGAGGGCTGCTCATCGTTTAACGGTCCGCCAGCGGCAGTGTTGGAGGCTGAGTGGTCCACCTGAGGGTGAGCAGAGTTTTAGACCGAGATCCTCCGGGAATCCTACGCACTCATACTGTTGTTCCAGTTTGTCCATCAATTGTGTATAGGCTATATCCTAGGCTAGTCTAATGTTCAAGATTTCTATCTCTATTGAAAAACATTTTAAACTATTTAGAAATTTTGTTACAACACCCAAAATATATATTAAAGAAAAAAGTTTGTCTTTTTTAAGTGGACCTCTTTGCCGACAGTGGACCGCCTGTTAAATGATGAACAAACGGACAACCAACTCTTCCACTGCTGGTCCGCCTGTGTCCCGCCAGCTCTGTGTTAGTTTGGAATGCATTTAACAACTATACAACTATAGCTATTTGTGACTTTTTAATGAGCAAGGTCTCTCTACTGCTAGAAAGACTAAAAGCTGTGAAGTTAGTTAGCTGCACAAGCTGTATATAACTTAACTGCATTACTAACGTTAGTTACTGTAGCTAGCTAGCTACCTTGTTAAGATTTCAGCAGAAAAGCTAGCAAACTATGACAGTGTTGGTTAGCTATGTGCTTGAGTAGCCCCTTTTCAAACATGTATTGGCAAACAGTTTGGTCGATTTCCCTAGCAGTTATCTGTAGTAACTTAGAAGGCCTCATACATTTGCAGTTTGCTTGAACATTTATTTAACATCAGTCAGACATCTGCAATGCCACAACATTCCTCCCTCTTAAGTTAATGGTAAGGCTTCAATCACTACACCAGCAAAATGACAATAAGTAATAATAATAATAATAATAACAATAATAGCACAAACCCAACTAAATGAACCATAAGTCAACCCTAGTTCCTTCAGTTTTTGTACATCAACTATATACCGCCCAATAGCTTCTTATCTTTTTTTAGTTATTTCACAAAATACTTTAAGTACTTTGGAGAACTTCTCTCTCTAGCAGAGTGACGCACAACAGGTGTCTCTATCAGTATCTCAAGAGTCCGTCTCCGCAACCTCACTCGGCTGGCCGCAGTCTGACAACGGCTGTTCAGCAGCCGTACTGGATGTGGTTACTGTGTCCCTAGGAAACCGTTCTTCCACCTTTTTTACCCCACCCGAGTCTGGTAACAGTGTTGAGGGCTCTGGCCCTGTAGCTGCAGGTTTAAGCAGTCTTAATCTGCCACCACGGTATAGGAAAGCGGACCTGTACAGGACCGACTCACTGTCAGAATCCATTTTGGACCTAATACATAACTTTGAACATACATTGCATCCCCTGGTGTAAAACTCCTCAGCTTGGCTGAACCATCATGGTCACATTTATTCTGCATTTGCCTCTTCTGTACTCTGATTTGCACATCTGACTTAAGCAGATCTAATGCTGAGCGCAACCTTCTCGAAATTAACGTCTCTGCTGGGGATAACCCGGTTGTTGCTTGGGGAGTTATACGGTAACTCAGTAGGAACCGTGAAACTTGTATTTCAATGGTGTCTTTTTTATCAATTTTTCTCAGTCCATCCTTAAATGTTTGAACTGCACGTTCTGCAAGACCATTAGATGATGGGTGGAATGGGTCCAAGGAGACTTCTTGAATTCCATTTAGTTTCAAGAATCTATATCTTTATAATTCATCACTGGTAAAACAACTGCCATTATCTGACACTAACATTTGTGGTAGGCCATGTACCCCAAAACTTTGCCATAGTTTCTCTATCGTAATCCAAGATGTGGAACCATCCACCGGGTAGACGTCCATCCATTTTAAATGTGCATCTATTAGTATCAGAAACATCTTCCCGAAGAAAGGACCTGCATAGTTAATGTGCAGACGGGCCCACGGCTGGCTAGGCCACTCCCATGGGTGTTTTTTTGACACTCCTCACACCAACCTACTCCCTTTCAACTTCCTGATCCATGCCTGGGCACCAGATGTAGGACCTTGCCAGGCTTTTCATCCTGGATACGCCTGGTTGTGACTGATGTAGGGTTTTTAACACTGCTTTCCATCCTGGCGCTAGAACAACAACTCTGGCACCCCACAACACACAACCATCCCGTACACTGAGGGCTAACCGTCGGGTATAGTATAGCATGAGCTCCGAGCTTACCACAGTGGGCCAGCCCTGTAGTACATTTTGATGTACTTGTGACAGTGTAACATCTTGGGTTGTCCATCGTTTAACTTGATCCGACCGGATGGGCAGCGCCTCAAGGTGATACAGCATTAACACTTGCTCCTCACATTCCTTGTCTGTGACTGTGTCCCGTAGAGGAAGCCTACTCAAAGTGTCTGCATTCTCATGGTATTTTCCTGGTTTGTACAGCATTTTGAATTCATAGGCCTGCATTAGTACAGCCCAACGTTGAATGCGTCTGTACCTATAGTAAATGTACGACTGTAAATGTACTTGTGGAACTTTTTAATACCAAATATAACAGCCAAACCTTGTTTATCTACCTGTGAGTAACGCTTCTCTGCTAGTGATAGCATTCTGGACATAAAGGTTATTGGCCTCTCTGTTCCATCCTTCATCTGGTGGGAGAGGACAGCCCCTACCCATATGCTGAAGCATCACAAGATAAGATCAGAAGCTGCTCTGATGAATAGCGTACAAGCACGTCAGAGGTCTGTAATGACTGTTTCGATTTTTCAAATGCTTCCTGTTGTTTGATTGTCCAGTTTCAGTACTTTCCTTTTCTGAGTAGCTGATGTAAAGGCGCCAGGAATGTTGCCACATTTGGAAGAAAACGGTTATAATAATTTACGTTCGGCTTCCACTTTTGGCAGTAGAATCTTGGTGTGGCATCCGCCTCAAAATGGATGGTAGCTTTAACATCTTATATCGTCCCTGGTTCCTCTTTGAACACCCCTTCATACCTTGTTACCACTTGTGATAACGTTGTTCTCTCGGCTTGCATGTTTTTGACTTCTTCCCAATGTAGTTTTATTTCTTGCAGCCAGCCACTGCCCAATAAGTTAGGACCTATGCCCTCCACTACTAACAAGGGTACCTATTTTTTTGCTGACTGTATTTTACAATGTCTGTCATGCCCAAAACCTTTATTCTCTCCCCGGTATATGTCCTGAGTTAAAAAGTTCAGCTTTTCCCCCTCACTCCATGTTTTGTCGAAATCTGAATAGTTCATTAGTGTCACACTGCAGCCAGTGTCTATGGCTGCAGATGAGAGCAATGAGTCTCTTTAACCTTAGTTTTTTTTTCCTCGTGTCTCATTTTATTGCGACATGCACATGCTATGTTACCAATCTTCCCACAAGGATGATATTTCTCTTGCTTGAATCTGCAAACCCCGGGCCCATGCTTACCCATGCAGTGGTAACAACCATTACTGTATAGTTCTCTTCCAGTTTTACTCCGGGTAGCACTGGCGTCCTCTTTCCGCGCATAATGACACTCCATGTCAGGTTTTACTTGTAACTCTTGCACATTTTTACTCACTGACTCTACTGCTTGCGCGATTTGAAGTGCCTTTTCAAATGTAAGGTCGGCCTCTGCTAATTTTTTTTTTTTTTTTTTTTTTTTTTTTTTTTTTTTTTTTTTTTTTTTTTTTTTTTTTTTTTTTTTTTTTTTTTTTTTTTTTTTTTTTTTTTTTTTTTTTTTTTTTTAACCTTTATTTAACCAGGTAAGTTGACTAAGAACAATTTCTTATTTACAGCAACTCTCTGTATGTGGTCATCCTGAATATCGCACACAAGCCTATCTCGCAACATTTGTGACAAAGTGGCACCGTAATTACAGTCTGTTGCCAAACTCCTTAGTGCAGCGACATATTCTGCCAAACTTTTTGTAGGCTTTCTGGTGCGTGAATCAAATTTAAACCTCTGAAATATTTTTCTAGGCTTGGGGTTGTAATGATTTTTTAACAACATGACTAACTCACCAAAACTCTCCCGGTTTGTTGGGGCTTAATAAATTCCTCATAACTGTGTATGCGCTCCAACTACACTTCTTCTTTCCCCCATCAGTTATCTCATTGGTCACAAAGAAATGCTCCAGTATTTCACAATACTCTTCCCAGGTTTGCACATTCCTGTCAAATACCGAAAGCGTTCCAATTGTTGCCGACATCTTTGTATTTCAGATATTTTTCTATGAATTAGTTGCTACGCTATTATATGATCACTTTCTTCATTTTAGCCTTGCTTCACATTTGCCAAGTATCCTTGTTGAATGGGTGTTGGGTTGGTGATATGGTAGGACTGTATTAGAAATGATGTATTTAAGATGGGTGTCTCACTGGGGTGTCGATCAGAACACAAAGGAGTCGATGCAATTCAATCCAGAACTTTACTTGAGGTGTTGCATGATATACACAGCACAGCGAAGTACAATATGGTTTAACTGATGGTATGTACCAATGGCTATATGGGTAAATAACAGGAATTATTTGTTTCCATATGTGTGTGTG
>JACXGM010036935.1:0-11249 GCA_016801145.1 Umbra pygmaea
GGAGGAAGAGAGATGGACTAGAGAGATGGAGGAAGAGAGATGGACTAGAGAGATGGAGGAAGAGAGATGGAGGAAGAGAGATGGACTAGAGAGATGGAGGAAGAGAGGTGGACTAGAGAGATGGAAGGCCCAAAGCACCGGAAAACACCTATTTGATTCTGAGATAGACTCCTTATGACGGACGTGTGTGGCTGTGTGTGGTTTTTTGTTTCCATTTAGTTGAACTGGGACTAGATTGTATTCTAATATGGGGGCATCTCTGCTGCTTCATACAGATAAAGGAATAGGGCACTTGGAGATTATAGTGTGATCACTCCAGATTAATGTTAGTTTTTAAGCCCTTGCTGAAGCCATCAATACATAATGACTTAGTAAATATTTATTACATACTGGTATGCAACAGCTGGTTGGGGGTGTAAAAAAGCATGTCCCTTGGTAGCCACTATTAACTAGCTGATTCATCTTACATGAAATGTGGTACATTAAAATTTCTCTTTGAATGACACACTAACTGCATTTTGAATTGTTATAGCTTTTTAATACTGCTATTATGGTTATTGCTATATCCATGATAATGTTGTTGACTGGTCTCCTGATTCAGATAAAAGGGGATACACTTTGAGACCCCTTTCTGTATTTGCAAACATTTCTGATGGCAGCGATGGAGTTCTCATAGAGCTCTAGCAAAAATACTATTTACATGTGGCTTACATTTTCCAAATTTTTACAAGCGCTTTGAATGTAGATGACAACATGAAATTAAAAAATGGAAATGAAAAAGTTAAATGAAGAGGGTTTACATTTTTATATAATGACTAAATAGCCTGTCGTTGCTGTAGAAACCTGGTTACACATTGATCCATTAAAATCAAAATGTCATTACCTGCAGAGATCGTGGCATACAAATCCATGCTATCAACCAATCAGTATCAACGAATCACACACCCGATTCATTAGAAGGCATACTTAAGTGGGCATTAATAAATCTGTAACGACCATCCCATTATCGTGAAGGAAGCTTTGGCAAATCAAATATGCTTTACTGTAGGTTGAGAGAAAGTGGGTGTACTGTGCGCATGTGAACAAGTGTATGCGAGTGTGAGTGAGCTCGATTGAAGATTGCATCTTCTCTACATGTTAGACAATGTACAGATGACTTTATGTGCACCACTAATGACAGCAGCACAGAAAAACCAGATTAAACAAGGTTGAGTAACTGGGATTTACAATAAGCAATGTACCGGTATAACTAAACTGTATACTCTGTCTTTAGTGTTTAATGAGATCAATAAAAGTATGACACTATATCAGGTAGTGGATGCCACTTTGGAGGTCCAACGCCTATCTTCTGACGTTGTTTATTGTAGTAGGAGCACAACTCGTGCTTTACACACACTTCCATTGCTGAGAGTGTAAAACATTCAACAGCTTTTTGCAGTACGTAGCTCCAGGCTGGTGCAGTCACATGCACCGTAGTCTCAGGATGGCCTTGTGTTGGTGTGGACACTGTGAAGCTTTCAAGTCCACTTATCTCACCTAGCAGGCTGTTATAAATGTTGGATAGAAATAAGAGGGTAGTAGAAGAATGATCGGCTATGGGGGGAGGGCTGTTTGTCTAAATACATTTGAATAAAACACCATTTAAAAAAACTCCAGAAAAATTGTAGTTGCCCTACTAAGTGGATTTTATTGTAGCAGGTAACTGGGTAAACTGACCTAAGAATTAAATGGGGTGTATTTATTGAATCAACAGTTAATGTAGATACAGTGTTTGTTTAATGGTCTGTGTTTATTGACTGGTCTGTGTTTAGTAAATGGGCTCTGTTTGTTAAACGGGTTCCGTTTCTTCAATAAGCATTATTTTATATACATCCGTCTTTGTTGACTGTGTTCATTGAAGGGAAAAAAAACAATGTATGAAGGGTAACTTGAGAGACTACAAATAATCCATAATAAAGTATAAGGCCCACAACATAATTGAAATGTACAGACTCATCTCATGTGATGGTGTCCTCCTGGTACTGAGAGAAAGTTGTCTTTCTTGAATTACATTAAATTATGTAGTATATGTGTAATTTTTATGGCTATAACACACAGTTATTGCAACAATTACTTTCTTCTAGTGATTTGCAGTTTGCAATCAATTTGTTGAATGACTTGATTGTTTTTAAATGTATCAAATTTTGCAGCAAAATATCATGTGGATTTTAGATGTTGCAAAATGTTAATGTAAAATCGTCTGGCCGGTTATTTCCTTCTTTATCGTAATTCATTTGAGATTATTGGTAATTATTTGTCCCAAAAAAAGAAACATGGTTAATGCGATTAATTTGATGTGATATAAATAATGGCTTTTCAGGGGTTTTGCGTAGGAAACAGCAGGAAACGGTGTGCATTTACAATGGATAAAATGGTCTCGTCTAAAGATAGAGATGGAATTATATGTAGTATTGGAAACATTTGTTAACTACCTTTTCATCTTTTCAAATATTTTGAAAGAAATTCACCGAATGTACCTGTACTGAATGTTTTGTTGTGAGCCAGGAAATGAGCCAGGGAAAATTGATTTATTTGTGCTGATAGGCCAGGAACTCTAAGCCAGCACACCCCAATGCAAATTACCTCACAAATTTCACACATTTGATCTTTGCTTTTCACAGGTCCAACAATTTTTTCCACAAAACACCCTGCATATGTAGAGACATGTCTGATAGAACTGGACCAGAACCTCTTCAAAGTCCCCAAATTCGGAGACCTTTCATCCAGGTGTTTATTAAAACATCTCACTCCTCTCTTCTCATCTCTAAGTGGCTTTGACTGAAACAGTAATTACTGAAACACTACATCCATCTATAAAAGACTGGAAGGACTCCAAGCTTCTGCATTTCTCCAGTTTCACAGAAAGTGAATTGAAGAAATGCTTTGTTGAATGTCCACCAATATTTAATGTACACAAAAACCTTTAGGATCTGGAGAGTGGAAGCCATGACTACACAGTAAAAACGGCTGTGTTAAATCAACACCCTACGTGTTAAATTAACACTCTCAGTGTTTATATAGGTCCAAATTGACACTGAAGAGTGTTAATTTAACACTTAGGGTGTTGATTTAACACAGCCGTTTTCCCTTAGTGTTGCATGACCGTTTATCTTTATTATTTGACGATTATTACCTCATGCTGTGCAGCACTGCACCTTTGAAACTTAGCCTATTTAATTATTTTTAACTAATTATATATATATATATATAGTGTATATATATTGTTTTATATAGTACGATGCTGGACCTGAGTACATATTTCGTTCTCATGTGTCAACGTGCAGAATGACAATTAAAATACCTTGACCTCCCATTACATTTGAATGACCCCTGGCTGCCTGCATGCCATTGGCTTAGTTTAGTTGCCAGGATACAAAATCAAACAACCACCTTTGCCAATCCAGCAACTGAACAAAATAAAGTAATATCAAGAACCAAAAAGAAGTTGAATTAGCACTGGCTGGAATAATTTAGCTGACACTCTTATACAGAGCGACTTACAGTAAGTACAGGGACATTACCCCAGGAAATGCTCAAATTTGCTCAAGGACACAGCGACATTTGGCACAGTCGGGAATTGAACCGGTAACCTTCCGACTACAAGTCTATTCCCTAACCACTGTCTGTATATCTTTGTTTCTGTGTGTCTGAGTCTGTTTGTGTCAGTTTGTGTGTTTTTGTGTCATATTTCCAAGGTACAGTTTGAGGTGATTTTGCTGGTGGTAGAAACAGCATTGGTACAAATTAATGGCACAAATAACGAGGACTAACATTTTATGTTTCGTCATGTGGCACTTGAGCTGATTGGAGGAAGGGCAGTCGACAAGACGAGGAAAAGATTGGTGTGTGTGTGTGGGCATGTGTGTGTGGGTGTGTGTGTGTGGGCATGTGTATGTGGTCGTGTGTGGCCATGTGTGTCTGTGTAGGCATGTGTGTAGGCATGTGTGTTGTCGTGTGTGTTGTCTTGTGTGTGGATGTGTGTGGTCTTGTGTGTTCGTTTGGGTGTGTGTGTCTGTGGTTGTGTGTGTGTGTGTGTGTGTGTGTGTGTGTGTGTGGTCATATGTTTGTGGTTGTGTGTATGTGTGTGGCATGGGCTGTGAATCAGTGTCTCAGCAAATCAGATTAATTCTAGAGTATCGGTGCATGAGATTAGATTGGGAGCCTATGGTGTAAAGGATATGATTATATAGTACTGAGAGAGAATGAGACAGGAAGAGTCAGACAGAGAGTGCGCGACAGGAAGAGTCAGACAGGAAGAGTGAGACAGGAAGAATGAGATGGGAAGAGTGAGACGGGAAGGATGAGACAGCAAGAAGATCAAGGCAGAAAAGAGGAGACAGGAAGAGTGAGACAGGAGGAGTAGAAATAGAGTTATAGAAAAAGTTGCACAGATAATAAACAACATGGTTGCTATGGCACCCAAGATATTTCTGTGGTTGCAGTGACACAAGCTGACGTGGGTGATGGTGACATGTTAAAAAACACACACACAAATGGGGCTTAATTAGGATTGTTACTTCAAAGCACTTACGGGACAGAGAGCCAGCGATGATACGTCAGATCACACAACATTTATTGGGCTTGAGAGTACCAACTATGACAGGTCTTTAATTTTGTTGTACCATTACGAATGACAAGCCAACAGCTGTGAAATAGAAGTGTGTGTGCATGTGTGCGTAGGTACGTACGTATGTGTGGTAAATAAGACCATTATTTGGATGTTAAGACCTCTCGCAGGACGATAGAAACTGATTAGACAGAAGAAGGAGGAGTAAGAGATGAATAGCTGAGGTTTGTTTTCCCATTCTTGACACAAGGAAACAAGCTGCGTCCAGAAACGGAGAGAGGAAGAGAGAGAGAGAGGTATGTCTACTACAGGAAGCTGATTAGCATTAGGGACCATGTCCCACTGCCGTGCTCACCGGGAAAAAGAGAGTGGGAGAGTGAGACAGACATGGGTTAAAGCAAGAGGGAGTGAGAGAGTGTAGAGAGAAATCGAGGCTTGCTCAGCACTTCGGGGCAGATCGAGAGACAAAGAGAGGAGAAGGTCCAGTCAGCCTGTGTCTTTAAAAAGAGAGAGAGACTGCATAGGAGGACTACAGGCTAATTGACACTTTTCTCCATCCTCTCTTCCCTCCGTTCTGGCTATCTGTGCAGCCTTGTTGAGCTCTGTTAATAAAACAACTAGGTGCTCTCAGGTCACAGCCAAAGACCTGTTTCTTCTATTCCTCTCCCTTCTTCGACTGACATTCTTCTGATGTTCTCTGTTCCATTCTGTTCCATTCGGTTCCATTCTGTTCCATTCTGTTCCATTCTGTTCCCTGTGAGCTGTTTACAGGAAAACATTGTTCACTACAGAAGTGTTTAGACTGTACACCTGCCTAGATATGATTGCATTGCATTGTCAAGTTTATTTTATTCCACTCCTCATGGCTCATGCAAAACTAGCTAAGGTAGTAAATAAGAATTAAAACAAAAATGAAATAAAACAAAAAGGTTACAATAGAATAAACATACTTTAAAATTGGTACTGCAAAATTGACAGTTTTTCTCAAACAATTTGTCACATATAGTGAAATAAACTTACAATTGTCAAAAGTACAATCCTCACACCATGTGGTACATTCAACACACCACTCTACATGACTTGCAAAATGTGATCACTCAATCAAAATAACTGACACATGTTTCAAATGTAAATATATCCATCAATGAACAAATCACTGTCATCAAAACAAAATGGCCCTTTATCATTGCTTAGACCAAGACAGTGAAAATGCAAAGACATTGTCAAATGACACTGTGCTCTTAAAGTACACACTTTACAGCCAACTGAAAATACTTGAAGAAAGCTTGTACAAAAAAATATGCACAACAGCAAAATAACCATGAACTACGATATGTGCAGTAAAAAAATAAAAGATGCTGCAAGTTCATCAACCTCATTGACATGATGTTGTTGTTGGTGTAAAAGGAGGCAGAATGCAGGAGACCCTGCCACAGATGTTAATTGTTTCTAGAAGAGCAGAGTGCCAGCCGGCAGGACTGACAAACATAACAATTCATTCTACACAATGTCTGTAATAACCTACTATACAGTTACGCGGTATAGGCGCAGTGGCAATCATAGAACACAGAATAAATCTTAATTGCAAATACGTTACAACACTATACACGGAGAAGGCATGACTTACAATATTTTACAAGGATTATACTCATTCGCCCTTACTCTCTCTCTTTCTCCAACACAGTGACAGGAAACATTGACACACAAACTACAATGGGGACCAGAGGGAACACTTAAACATACATTGATTAAGAACCAGGGATCAGGTGGTGGTAATTACAGTTTTGTACGTTTGCTAAAGCCCAATTTTCAAAAGAGGTCCCAATTTGTTAAAACACTACACACTGACAAAACCACACACACACACACAAGTGGCAGGACACCATGAATCTTTTGCAAAATTGAACACTTCATTCAAAACTATACACATATTTAATTTTGTCACCAACTGGCACACACACAGTTCATACAATTTGATTCTGTTTGGACCAGTTACATACTGCTACAATAAATCTAAACTCTAATTTCTACTTGTGTAATGATATACTGTAGCCTGGGTTTGATTGACCAAACAACACACAAGACCAGTACTGCATAATTATGAAATTATTTACTTAATCCTTATTGTGAAATCTGTAAATACAGTATATCTGTGCTTTCCAAAAGCGTATTTCCAAACATTGCATTTGACATAGAAAATCAAATCAGAACACAACAAATAGATTATAGTACATAAAGACAGCAACAACATTTGTGGAGACAATAATAATAATCTTGATTCAAAACAAAATTCTAGGTATCATCTCTTCACATTCAGTAGCTGGATCTAGCCATAGCACTTTGTCCACATCACAGACTATGTTCTCTCTAGCAAGACAGCGAAGGAAGAACCTTCTAGAATGGTGAATCTGTCCTTGAACAAACCCTGCATCCATTTGGTCACAGGCCTCCTCCATGGCTTGAATGAGGGGTATCCTGACATAGGGCAGGTGAACGTTCACCGCCATGCTGAAAAAAACTCTTCAATGGGGTTACTGTAAGGAATGGAGAGTATGGTGGAAGGTACTGGAGTGCGAATTGTGAATGCTGATGAAACCAGTTTTGGACCAGAGCAGATTGGTGGAAAGAGTCATTGTTCCAGATGATAATATATCTATTTTTCTCTGCTTAAGCTGGCATGGCAGTGAAGGACCCCATTCTGTGTGATTGTAGCATACATTGTGTTGTTAGCACCACGTTGGCCTGGGACATTCAAAATAGCTCTGCTGCCAATGCTGTTTCTCCATCTTCTTTTCACTTCTGTCAGGTTGAACCCAGCCTCGTGAATGAAGATCAATTGATGTGGGATTTCATCAGCATCCATTTGCAGAACTCAAGGCATTGTTTCAAACAAGGAATGTAGTGAATGGGTACAAACGTGTACACGTGTAGTGCATTTAGTAGACTACACTGACCTGAGTTCACTATAGACAGTAGAGAAATTGTGATTTTCACCTGTGATCTTGTTGATATAGAATATCTGCTGAGGTTGGGGGGAACTCTCTGTCCACCCACTCTCAATGTCAATGCATGGTTTACAACACGGTCAACCAATGTGGCTCATATCTCATCTGATGACTGTGGTCCTAATCTTCTTTGTCCACATCCTCCTCCAGATATAATGGCATTCACAAAGACAAACAAGTGCAATGATAAATGGAATAAAGTCCATGCCTGGCCACAGGATGGAGACAAACCATCCTCACACTTCAACAAAACATATATATATAGAGTGTATGCATATACTCATCTACACCACACTCTTCTTACATTATATTTCGAGGCACAGCATTCCCGGACATCAGCCATCAAACAGTGACATTATTCACAGTAGCATATTATCAATGACTCGTGCCACTCTGTTCTACTGAGCATTAAATTCGAAAGAAAGGAGACCGGCTGGAAGCAATTATGAATTAGACTGGTCTCTCAATCATCCGGAATAGACAACATTAAAACAGGGAGTGACGCACACTTAACAACAATAACACAAACTCTAAACATAAAACAACAATGCCTTAGACTGGATCATAACAGAACACAAATACACAGAAATAGACAATAAATGCTTACATACTAAATGAGTCCATATCTCATTTTACATGTCCATGCCAGCCCACCCTGGGCTGGATGTGACAATTAGAGTAGTTCTGAACTCAAAAGTGATCAGAACCTATGTAAATCAAACTGTTTCTAATGACAAGCCTATTCGTATATTAGAAAATTTATAGAATTTTACAGAAAATCTATATGGTTTTATTAATCACACTATTACAGTTTAGAAAATGGAATGCTTTCAAATTCTACCGCCGTTGTGACGCGGCCATCGAACACTTGGTGATCTGTACTGTTAACTATTGTCACGAATCCCTGTACTGTTATAATAGGAATGAGACAGGCGCGAAGAAATATAAATAATCCAATGATATTTATTCCGAACTGTCGTGAGCAAAAACAAACACTGCCTCGAGGGGCTAAATCAAAATATATAATTCCAGGAGCAAAGCGGCACCAAAAGAACACGTAACAGGGAACATTGATCGACAAAGACAGGGAGAAAACACAAGGGCTAAATACTCAAACAAATGAAGACTAACACAAAACACCTGGGAGGACTAATTAACAATGACGTTACCTAACCGACAACCACACATGACAGAACCCTCAATACAGAACAAGGCAAGGCACATAAGGGACACAAGGGGGAACCAAACACAACAAAACACATAGGGTAGAAACCAGAACACTAGAACACACAGGGCAGTTACTCAGAAGGGACACGTGAAAATTAACAGACTAACTGAACCACTATATATAATACTGAAAAACACTAAAAACATAATACATACACACTGGGAACAAGACACATAGGGGAGCAACTCAAAGGAAACAGAGTTCCTTCACAGCCCATCAGGGCTGGACGTTACAACTATAGCACATCAAACACTGCTCTACTTACGTGTTTTGCAATGAATACATTTTAAAAGATCCATTTCCCTAAATCTAGCCAACAAAAATTCTTTTTCACTTAAAGTCTGTTGTTAATGTGAAAATGAAAAAAATATTACACCTTAAGAAAACATTTCGCTTACTGAGCTAAAACCTAATTATGAAACCTTATATTTGCAACATAAAATTGCCAGCAATAGAAAACAGACCATATAAATGTTCTTGCAGAGCAAAACTTTCATTTGAAATGATACATTTATTAATTTGTTATAAAATAACGAAAAAGAACCAACTTTTTATGTAACGTAAAAATACTTTCCTGAACATAAAGTCATCCTTCCCATGGCAACGGTTTTCGGGTTTCAAAAGACCATTCTCCCACTGTAACAACTACAGTGCAGATAAAAACAAACTTTGGAGATTTACAGATCGATAACCATTAAAATGCACTTATCACATGTTTAAAGCCTAGACTGTAAAAACAGCCTAATTTAATTCTCACCCCTTTGCACAGAAAAATTACCTTTGGAAATTTACAGAGCTCTTCTCTAGGACTAGACCAGAAGATTACATTGCTTGTCTGAACGTAAACAGAGTTGAAAGGTTTGAGCTAGGTATGGCAGGGTCTAAGATGTCTTGGGAGATGAAATACAAACATTTCTTTAAGGAATATATTCTGCATTTTGTAATGTGATAAGTGGTAAGAAAGCTATTTATTTTTAACTTCTACAAAGTTTTCCATTATTTCCATTTTACTACTCTGTAGAACAAGTTATTGCATGAAATTTAGGAATATTCCCATTCTCAAACAAACACATGATATTAACAGTTTTTGGGTTATGAAAACTAATAGTATTTTAGTCTAATGTTATAACATAAACTATGTAGTTTAAAAAAATATTAAATTCTTTTTGGCTTTTATCTATTGTATGAATGTATGATGAATGTTTGATAAATAGGCTATGCCATATATTTCAAATGTCTATAGACTGTCTAAGTGAATAATGATCTAGAGATCATGTTTGCATATTGTTGACCTAAAATAATACATCCTAAAACTAACTTGTAAAATTGTAATTTATAAAATAATTAACACTATTTCTATTACAACCTTAATGTTGATTATCTTCTTCATGGTAACTTTTAGAAACATATTATTATTTGCTTCAGTGCTGACAATTGCTATAGTTCAGAAGACATGGTGTAATAATATTCTAAGCTTAACTGTGTATTTTCTATATCTGTCACATCCAGCCCACGGTGGGCTGGAGTAGACATGAACTGAGTATTGGACTCCTTGTGTATATATATGTATATCAATATTCTATTTGTGTTTATAGTGGATATCTTTTGTGTTTTGTCTATGACCAGTGCTTATGTATTGTGGTTTTGGTTTATTGAAGCTATTATTGACTGTTCTAATATGTTTGCTGTGTAGCGCCTTCCTCTCTTTCACCTGGCACTGATTGGGGACTGAGTTGGTCTAATATCCTAATCACTTTCAGCTGGTTGGCTCAGTCCCATTTAGTCCAGATGAACGAGAGGAAGTCACGGTTCATTATTACATTGTCACTGTGAGAAGGCTGTCGTCCGGGAGTTCATGCAAGGTATGCAACAGTAGTTGTGAAATGAGTGTAGGTTTGCTCGAGTATTTATGTGAACGCTCTATGTATATATCATGTTACTGCATCTGTGCCATGTAAGAGCGCAGTATTTATATTATATTATACAACATATCATCGTTGTGCTACTCACATGTCTGATCACCTGCAACTAGAGAACCTGTATACGCCCTGGATTGTTAATTAAACTACTGCAAATCATCTACCTGCCTGGGTTTCCCACTCTCTCTCCACACACACAACAACCTTTTGTGACAATATCGTTTTCTTCTAAATGGGACAACATCACTATAGTCAAACCTGAATATCAGCATCTACTTGTCCCTGGATGGGTTAAGTTGAACAGTTTTCTTAGAAAATATGTCTTGGACATTGAACAAAACTGTTAGGACGCAAACATTTATTACACACACACAATCAATCACCACCAAACACACACAGATTCTCACACACAGTTACACATGTACACACACATCCTCACATTTACACACACAGTTCCATTCACACACACACACACACACACACACACACAC
>JACXGM010036936.1:0-11145 GCA_016801145.1 Umbra pygmaea
CGCTTCGCGTTCAACGGATTCATTTGCATAAAGCTGGGAATTTTCATCTTTTCTGTCGCGCAACATTTTCTCAAATGCAGTGCTGCCTTCCCGGGATGCTATGCGGGCACGTTGAAGTCGCGTGACGTCACCCATAGGAATAGAGCGAGATGCGACGCGACAGACAGTCGTGTCGGAAAAGTGGATCCGTACCGTAAGTTTACAAACGTGACTACGTGCGTGTGACATGCGTGTGGAGAACGTGCGTCTGCCATACGTCTGAATCTATTTTTTCTTATTTTCACATACATTTACTGTTATAGACATCATCATAATCATGCTTATTTTGGCACAGTTTATAGGCTACATTCTTTAATGCTGAGTTTCTGTTAATCCCATACATTTGGTATCTTAATGATAGATAATGTATACCTGTTATTGAAATCTATTGTCATGTATTGTGATTATGCAATCCGCTAAAAGACAAATAAAATAGGCTGATAAAATTCAGAAAAAGACTGTTGGATCATTATTTGTTTGTTTACTATTTGTTAATGCTCTGTAGCAGCTGGGAAGGGCAGGCGACATGCATGCCTTTGGCCCATAGATGCTTTTAGCCTTAAATAACGATTCAGAAACCATTTGAGACTACCAATAAGACAATAACACCTCGTTATTAACTAACTGGTTAGATTTTTCCGCACAGTACAGTCTACCGTTGACTTCCTTCAAGATCCGTTACCGGATTTAGCCACTAGATGTCCTCAGTAGCTTACCTTGCAGAGTGCCTATTTCCAGTGTGCCAAATGAATAGACTCGCAAATTAACTTCGAAACCACAAACTAACTATTTCTTAGAATAGTAGTTGATAAGTTGTATGGAATTATATGAGTCATTCAGTCTTTGCTAAGCCTATAGTCGAGGTAGAGTCTTGGTAGTCAATATTTATTACGCCCCTTTATATTATTGTATGCTTTGTATAGTTCATTAAAGTATTTAGCGAACTCCATAGACAAACCTTATTTTAACTGACGAGCCTGTCCAAAATCCCACATTTTCTTCCCCCTATTATTCCTCCTTCTCAGAATAATATCGCTTGTTTGAATTAATTGCAATAGTTATTGTGAAGTCGCATCAAAGCTAGTGAATTGTAACCAAGTGCAATTGAATGGTGTGTAAAGAAAAAATTAGAGTAGGCCTATGTTATATATAAAATATGGGGCACTGGGTCAGCAGGGGGCCCTGTCAAATTTAGCGTGTCTATTCTTTTCATGAAATGTCTGCGAAATGTAGAAATGTATATTATTCATGGAATTTTCTCCTGTGATATGATTTGGAGCTTTTTGATATGTTGTATAATATGTTGTACAGTATGTTGTACAGTTACCAGGGAGGCGCGCTATAGAAAGTATTTTACACACGATAACTACAGTCATTATTTTTGTTCCGTTCTGTTGCCATAGACTAGCTAGTCCTAAAGTGGGATACGAAATATATTGTGGTTCAGCATTATTTAATTAGTCAAACGTGCCTATACGTTAAAGTGGTGTTTTCATGTCTGAATAGTCCAGTCTCACTGTCGAAAATAATCACCAAATAGTGTCTGGATAAGTATCATCATAATGTCAAATGTCAAATAGACTAACTGGCATCCAACCCCATAAATTATAATTGTTTGTTTTTATTGAGTCCAGAAAACAACTCCAGTAAGCAAATCAATCTAGATGCTAAACCATTTAAAAAGCTAGGGGCTCAGCAGACTTCGTTTGACATAAAAAATGAATAAAACTATTTTATGGTAAAAAACTCATTGGGTTAGTGTTCGGGGCACAATTCAGTATGATATTTATTTTTTTAACCAGGTGGGCACGTTGAGAACAATTTTTCATTTAAAACGGCGACCTGGCCAAGATAAAGCAAAAAGGTGCAAGTACAGACAGTGTTACACATGAATACAAATACACAAGAATTACACAAAGGGTAGAGTAAGGAATAAAGATAAAAAAATACAGTCAAAATTTAACGAGGTAGATGTAAGTACATGTACAATTATTGCAAAGAAATCAGAGATTCAGAGGTAGATTGAATTATTATACAGAATGGCAGGCAAATACAATGAACAAGTTAACACTAGTATGACTGTGCAAATGATAACAGTGCAAATAACAGTTGGTGAATAATATATTCAAAAAATATAATACTGTTCAAGTCAGTATATACAAAGGTGCTTATTTGGCAAAATGATAAGGTAATGGATTAGATAGGGAAAGGTAGTGCACATGTGAAGGGTGGGGTCAGCAGGTGTATGCCTTCCAAAAAACGGTGAGCTGATTAGCTACATATCCAGAAGAACATCATTTACATTGCAGGTCAGGAATTTGTTATATTTAGTCAATAGTTTATGTCTCATTCCCTAATTATATAAAATGAGAGAAACACCTTTGTGAAAGCAAATGCAAAAGCCGCATGTTTGTGTTCGCATTTGCACTATAAGCATTGCCGACGTTTTGTGTAAAATGAGGATATGTTTGAAGTGACTTTCTCCAGCGTATCACTTTTGGGAATAATCATCTTTATTTGTGAAGAATCAATGTATCATATCAGCTCAGCAGTGTGTAAGATGGTAGGGATATGATCACGTAAGAACTAATAAACTAGCTATAGGTTGCATGCTTTCACTGAAGACGGAGAGCACAACTGCAGTATCCATTTTCCGCGAGAAATTCAATTGTTATAAACTTTAGAGACAAAACTTTCTTTATATGCTAGTTCGTGCTGTCAAGAAATGAATGTTGGCCACGATTTCGGGTCACCGGGGCGTTCCTCCTGCCGTATTCTACGGTAGGCTACACGGGTGAACTGTCCGGTGCGTATTGTTCAGTAGCTACTGTAGATGGGACCTAGAAGAATAGTATAGTAGGCTATGTTAATAAAGCAGCATTCCACTCAATTTACTGGTGATTGTAAGCGGAAAATATGCTTTTAAATATGATTGCATGAGGTTGGAACACAAATATCATGGCATTTATTTAGGCTAAATTATTATGCTGTTCTTACTAATAGATGCCTATAAGTTGAACATTTTCGTTTGAAGAACAGCATATTTCTCAATGCAATACACTTTTATCTTTAGCAGAGTTTTACTTTTTACTGGTGAAATGAGTAACAATGCACTCATCATTTTACACTACATGGCAACTTCTGTCATTGAACCGCATTGTAGCTTATGTTTCCCGCAGGTATGTAGCTATTTAGGGGTGTGTTGATAGGCAAATCGTAGAGATAGTGCACCAACACTGACGCTAGGAACAAGTGGTATTTATCAATTGCGATTTCCTACGGTGTGCATAAAACGGTCATAGGATCGTCTGATGAATCCCACTTGCATAGGCGCATTCTTAATTCTCTTCGTAAATACCAATGTAGGATTTTTTAAACGCAAGCTTGATAATATATACTAACACTAGTTAGTGTTTTTTTGTCGCCAGTGAGACTGGGCTATTCAGACAAGAAAAAAATCACTTAAACTGTATAGGCCAGTTCGAATATAACCTCTAAAAACAAATGGTGCTAAATAGCACTAAAAGTGGTTCATGGCTTGTAATCATAGGGAAACCACTTTAAGTGCACTTATCTTTAAAAATGGTGCTATGTAGAACCATAAGAGGTTCCAGCACATTAACCACCCCAAAGAACCGCTGAAGAACTGCTGAAGAACCAAACTGGGCTTAACAGGTTCTTTAGATGGTAATGGTGCTATATTGCACCACTACTTCTTCAGCGGTTCTTTAATGTGCTTAAGGTGCTATATGGAACCTCTTATGGTTCTACATTGCACCATTTATAAAGATAGGTGCACTTCAAGTGTTTCCCCTATGATTACACTTTGTTTTTTCACCCTATGATTTACTGTTATTTGACAAACGAACTAAATTAATGCTCCGCAAGTTAGGCTAACTGGAGGTGTTTTATTTATTTGTAGACATGGCCAGGTCTATTGGTAAATTCATGCCGCGAATATGTTTTAAAAAGTGGTGGGGACATGAGCATTATGTGCGTTAATGTGATGGCTCCCACTCGGTATTTCAGACACCCCCTCATCAGCGCTCAGATGGTACCGGCTCTTTGCTGATATAAATGACTGCATGAAATTACAGGCATTGCAAGGGAGAATTAGCTATTTTATAAGCTGATATAGACAATATTTTCCGCATGTCATGCAGGGCTCCTAATTTTACATCATTGGTTTATGCTTCTTAAATTTTCCATTAGGGTCAGTGAATAACTACATGTAAACTACATCGGTATTTTATACAAGTGTAAGATAAAATCTGAAATGTGTTTTTTATGTTATTTTAAAGCAAAACGACTGTGACAAATAACACAATAGGCTACCAAACAGACTACTACAAGCCATGGCCATTGGGTTTTGTGAATATATATGATGGGAATAAAAACCTTGTATTGATTTTTACTAAAACAGATGTTATTATGTCGACCTATAGCAAATATTATTATTTATGTGCTCGAGCGAATTTAAGCAATGAATGTTCATATCACTTCTCTGATAGGTATTTTATTAATTTTATTATATTATAGGCCTAATTGCACAGATTAACAGCGGTGATTTATTAAGGATATGCAGCCTATATTTAAGTGTTAATATTTGAAACAATTTGTATCCCGTACACACACAGAATAAAACATGAACACGCAATGCGAGGGTGGATAACTAAATAATTAGATTTTTAATAGCCTACCTGATGCCACAGTCACAGATCGTATAGGCTATATGTCAACCGTTTGACACTTATTAGTAAACAGACATTTTTAAAAACAATAACACATGCTTTACAGAACCAATGTCATATTTTATTATCAGGTAAACAACAAGGAAACGTTTGCCATTAAACATTTCATTTGCACTTTCTACCAAATAATTGTTGGAGCAATGGTGCTTGTCACGAGACCTGGAATAAAAATGTCATTGTATTGTCCTTAACTTGTGATAGAAAACCCTCTGTAAATATTAAGAAATGTTGTATTTAAGAATCTGATGAAGAAAAAAATATTCACTACTATCCCCCACTTATGTCAGCAAAGTCAACTCAACTGATACTTGCAAAATATTCTCTATAAAGACACTCAGATTTTTGATGTCGGCTGCATTGTATGCACATACCACGTCTGCACTTTGCCTATTTGATCGTCAACAACACTGTTGAAAAATGCTTAATCTAATTTAATAATAACTTTAATTATGAAATCTTCTAGCCCATCATACAAAGTAACTTCATAAAAATGTGTGCACTATTTTGAAATTAGCCAAAACGGGCAGACGTTCAGACGTGCAGACGTTCTCCACACAGGCAGACGTGCAGACGTTCTCCACATGGGCAGACGTGCAAACGTTCTCCACACGGGCAGACGTTCTCCACACGGGCAGACGTTCTCTGCACGGGCAGACGTGCAGACGTTCTCCACACGGCCAGACGTGCAGACGTTCTCCACACGGGCAGACGTTCTCCACACGGGTAGACGTTCTCCACACGCATATCACAAGCACAGTAACACGTCTTACAGCTTGGTTAGGAAAGAAACGATACATTCCGAGCGCCATAAGGTATGAATGACAGTACCACTTCTTTCATCATTATTTCATCCATTTTCTGAAAAGAGAGTTTGAGCAGACATACAAACAATTCCATTTGTCAAATTACTATAGTTATATACACAATGTTTGAGCTTTATTACTGCACCAGACTGTACCTAAAGAGTGGAACTCTATATATATATATATATAACTCATTATATATAACTCAATCATTCCTGACCAAACTAAAAGTTTCCAAATTTACTGCACTTTTCAGTCACACTGTCCATGTTTGATTACAAACAAATTATGTTTACTCACACTTTAATGTTACATGTACAAGTTGTCCAACATTTCCACAACAGATATCAAAGAACACTATCCCTTTCCACTATATACTAACTGGGGGGGAATACAATCAAACTATTTACACCTATATAGAAAAACACATTTAGTAAGCAAAACATTGTCTCAAGTAATTGACAAAAGGAATGTATGTATTGAATCTGGATATAATGAACTAGGGATATTTAAGAAACAAACAACAGTATAGACAAAATATACTATTGAAATAGTTGGATTTAATACAGACAGGGATGGTATCATTTTCTTTTTTTCCTTTAGCATTTTTTTTTTACTACACCTAAAAACCATGGTATGGGCATGTAAAGTTTAACTGTGTGATGAATTATAAACTAATGACTTTAAGCTTAAACAAGCTTCAAATATGAACAGTTTTACAATTAATTTATTTTTATTTTTGTTTTTTATCACTGTGATGAGAAAATGTACTACAGAACATTTGGTAGTAAAGCAGAACCTGTGCCATAGCTTAAAAAAATGTTATTAAAAAGGAACACCCAATAAGTTTACATCTTGTGTGTACATCTTTACCTGCTTGCTCCACTCATCACATCAATTTCGGCTACCTCTGTCAGGTGCCAGTTCAAACTGCCTCTGGAAAAGAATGGTGGAGAGCAATTAGTGATATATCATACACTTTGTATGATGGAAGAGGATAATAGTCAAGCAAATCCTTTTGCTCGATGCAAACATAATCCTCTTGGGCTGTTCCTAATTCACAATAGACACCTATGTCGCTCAGCTTCACAAAAGTATGTTTCTGAGTCACAAACTGCACAGACTCATTAAGAGCAATGATAATATTAATCTTTCCCACAGAAAGTTCTCTATCAGTACTCTCAAGCAAAGCACACATCCCCTTTCGGTATACTGTGCCTTTCACTGTGACTTCATTGCAAGCTACTGCAGACTGTGACTCAAAATTTTGACCAGCTACTGATGCCCTGATCCTGTCGTTGTAATCACTCACATAAAACTCTGTACCCTTATCAACATGCACATCTGAAGGAAAGAGTCTGCCTGCACTCAGGTAGGCTTGCAATAGTTGGTGTCTTTCTGCAAGAGTTTTGCACAGATTCCTAAAGTTGTGCAATTTCCTAGCACACTGCTTGAAGAAGGTGTGTTTGCTCTCAAACCGTAACGTCCACAGGCGTATAAGTGGGCCAAAATGAAGAATCAGCTCTGGGTAATGGCACAAATAGTGATGCTTAGGTTTTACCGGACTGGCAGGGAAAAGCCTTTGACGACTGAAGATATATTCTTCAATAAGGACTTTAAGATATGCCACTTGGCCTGCTGTAATGGCTGGTGCACAAACAAGCTCCACAATCTCTCTCAGCTGCAGAATTAGTTGCCATACTTCATTTTCAGAAGGATCTTTATTTCTGTTACCCACAAAAAGAGGTAGCAACCTCAGAAAGCACCAATTCTGAACTGCATGTCCACTTAATCGTTCACTACCAGGAGACATGTCCGCTGGTTTGCTGCTGGCATCATTTCCTTGATATTTGAATTGATTTTTACATCTGTTCAATTGTAAGTAGGTAAGGTGCTTCTCCTGAACCAAGTGACCAACAAACAAGGCAAGGTCATAAGACACAATACCCTCAAACAAGTCATGCCCCAGACATGGCGGGAGCCCTGGCTGGCAAACATAAAAATAATTAAGCTGGTTAAAAGGAGAGTCCATCTTGATGCTGCATACTGTGGCAGTAGCACTGGTGTCTAAACCTTGCAAATGAGTTTGGTAGGATTGTGCAGTTCTTGATGTCCCACACGTATATGGTACATTCATAAATGCATTTCTGTTGATCTCACAGTAGCGACAGAAATGGGTTGCCCGACTAAAGTTTTTGACAAATCCCCCAATGTAATGTGATCCCAGGTTGTCTCCAGAAATTGCAATTAAAGCTCCTTTTACAACTCTGCCATCATTTGTCAAAACACCTCCTTCCTCTAGAAGTTTGAGGTCACTGATCAATGGTTCAAATACTTTGTTCATGCCAAAGTATTTAAAATCTTTCTCCCTACATAGGAGGACAAGTTGCATTTGATCTATTGTGGATCTATTATGAGGCAAAATGTCAGTCAGGGTCATGTAAACCGCTAAAACCTTGTTTTTTTTTCCCTGAACCAAGTGGATTTACAACCTCAAAAGCATCTTGATATAGGATCACACCAACAGAGGAAGGATCTGTTTTCAACAGCTGATTGCCCTTAAATCCCTCTCCATCTCTCACATCCTGAATTATATTTTCAGTAGCTGGTTGTAAATGTGTGTCGACATATTGTTCTCTTACAGACTCACTTTTGAACAGTGTAGCTAATGTCTCATGGATGGGAATATACTGGGAAAAGCACTCATTACCATTTTCATCACTGCCCAAAAGAAAAGGCACAGGTTCAACATAGTTGAAACTGGTTTTAAAAAAACTTTTCCTTTTTTGGTCTGTACTCAAAATGTCCCTGTTACACATCTTAAGAAGATCTTCCCTGTTCATTTCATCAATGATGTTGCTTATAGTGTCCTCTTGGATTCCAATTTCTTGCAGTTTCTTAGTTAAGATCATAAGGGAATGTGATAAGCCAATTTCATGGGCATTTTGAAAGTCCTCAATGATTGTCTGTATGGTACTGGCTGGTAGCAATAGCTTTCCTTGTAATTTAAGATACAGAAGGGCAAGGTTTTGCAAATAGAGAGTTTCATCTACAGCAAATCGCCATAGTCATCCACAACAGAAGTATCAGAACATGGCTGACTATTCAGACTACTAGGCTCAGCAGGATCGGACACATCTAACATGGTGTGATCAAGATTTTTATGTTTCCTTGAAAAATGTGAGGCTAAAGTGGATGCAACTGTAAAGCTGCAACCACAACCTCTGACTGGGCATTTGATTTCTAATCCCTCGTGCATGTGTGACTTCAAATGCTTGATGAGGGAGCTTAAGGTGTCACATGTTACTGTACAAAACGGAGCAACACATTTTAAGGGAGTCTCAAATTGCTTGCAAGGTCGCACAGATGATCCGAACCCTTTATGCTCTAAGCCCTTTATGCTCTCTATACATGTGAGTTTTCAAAATATTTGCTTTGCGATACATCCTAGAGCATTCAGGCACACCGCAATTGTACTTAAAGTTAGGAGCATTGCTATGCAGCTTTGAGTTCTGAATAAACTCAATAACTGTCTCAGACACATGCTCACACAAACTGAATTTACAGTTGAACATTGTGTTCTTCAGTTGAGAGAAACTGAATACAGGGCTTTTTTAAACTAGCAATTTTGGATGTAGCTAGTAGATTGCCGGTATAACACCAACAAACTGTATTTGGATCAACCACACCTAAATTACTAAACACCAATGAACCACATAAAATGTAATGAACAATATATAGAGATTAGTTAAAGATAAATGTGAAAATATTGAATCTATTAAGGACTACTCAGGTTATTAACTTTAAAATGAACAGTGTGTAACTTAGTGTAACGTTAGCTACACCACCCTGTAGTGATTGTCACCACTAACGTTAGTACTGTACTAGAAACTAAACTATACGGCTTGTA
The DNA here is from genome assembly GCA_016801145.1 of Umbra pygmaea. Classification (NCBI taxonomy): domain Eukaryota; kingdom Metazoa; phylum Chordata; class Actinopteri; order Esociformes; family Umbridae; genus Umbra; species Umbra pygmaea. Next base: position 9,504 of record JACXGM010036936.1, read on the forward strand.
TTTAAATTGCCATTTACCAGGTGACGATTAAAAGACAATAATTACAAACGTAACGTTATATCCTACAGATAGAAATCACTGCAATTACTGGACTGTCTAGTTATAACCAACATTACTATGTTCTTGCAAAACACAGATGAGTGCACCTTGGTCTAACAGTGGGAAAACTGCCGCGCAAAACATTTATTTTGGCAGTGGAAAATTCCAGAGACAAGATAATTAAAAATATATATATTAATTGACGTGCGCACTTCATTTTTCTGTTGACGAGACAGATAAACGGTTGCTCCGTTTCACACAAACAGGAGGGAAGAAAATTATAAAGTTACTATATTGAGATGAATTTAATACACCTTTGTCCAAATCCACAACACCATAATTTATCTAGTTGATAATAACTGTCATAATACCCACATTAAGGCCACATCTTACCTTGTAACTTCTCGTCGAACTGAGATCAACGTAGAAAAATGCTGTGGAAAAAGAGAACGCTGTTAGAGTACAGTACCTAACTAAAATAAGCTTTAAGCAAAGTTAAATGTTCGACGGTGTATCTAACCAGACGTCTCACAGTTACTAATTTAATACTGTATAATTAACACTACAACCAACGTCTGTCAATTCAAATTTGCGCGCTTAAACCTAGACGCGAGTCTGCTCCAGCTTACAAAAAGTAACAAAAACATGACAACAGAACCTACAACTAACGCTAATTTGGTTCATACTTTTAAATAACATCCACTATCATATAAAAAACAGTCACCAAATTGATAAAGTTTTACATTTAAAAACTTACCGCTGAATCCACCAAATGAGACCACGTAGATCAGGGAGCTCTGATGACGCTGCCACAGTTCCCACTCCAAAAGACTGAATTCACAGTAGTTTATTGTAATAGCCCCATTTTAATTTCACAGTAAAAGTCTAAATACGGTATTATATTGTGAATTATCACAGTTAAAGCCTGTAAAGTGGTAATAATGTAATTAACTGTGAAATATTACAGTTATATCTTGTGAAATCCTGGAAAAATTTTACAGTGTGGTATCGAAATCGGCATCGAGAATCGTGTAATTTTACTGGCATTGGCACCAACTACAGAATTTTTTGGTATCGTGACACCCCTAGTTCCATACATACTAATTATTAAAATGAGGTTGATTATTATTAAAATGAGTTGCAAGTGTACAAACCACTTTATTCATTGAATCACACAGTTTGCAGAATTTTAAACATTTAAAATGTGCTTAGACACAACTAGCAAATCGGAATCACTCTTTGTGCAAAACTGTAAACACATTGTCCTTCACAAAGCACATGTATCATTGTGCTGCACTTCAACTCAAAATGACACACACTGCCCCAAAAGTGAAACACAAGCAACACACTGTTGTCATCGGTAACACACAAGCACTCAAAATTGAACACACCTTTTTTTTAAATCAGTAATGTGTTGCACCTAATCAGTAATCAGGATATAAAGCCATGTCAAATCCAAATGGAATGTGTGATTGTCACAATGGAGGGCAGGAGAGAAGGAGGAAGTTGAAGTGGAAGTGGATGAGGAGGAAGAGGAGAAGAAGACAGAGGAGAAGGAAAAGACAGAGGAGAAGGAGGAAGAGACAGAGGAGGAAGAGACAGA
>JACXGM010036937.1:0-11249 GCA_016801145.1 Umbra pygmaea
CATGTTGTAATAGTGTTGTAATAGTGTTGTAATAGTGTTGTAATAATGTTGTACATGTTGTAATAGTGTTGTTGTAATAGTTTGGTACATGTTGTAATAGCGTTGTAATATCGTTGTAATAGTGTTGTACATGTTGTAATAGTGTTGTATTAGTGTTGTAATAGTGTTGTAATAGTGTTGTAATAGTGTTGTAATAATGTTGTAATAGTTTGGTACATGTTGTAATAGTGTTGTAATAGTGTTGTAATAGTGTTGTACATGTTGTAATAGTGTTGTAATACTGTTGTAATACTGTTGTAATACTGTTGTATTAGTGTTGTAATAGTGTTGTAATAGTGTTGTACATGTTGTAATAGCGTTGTAATAGTGTTGTACATGTTGTAATAGTGTTGTAATAGTGTTGTAATAGTGTTGTAATAGTGTGTAATGGTGTTGTAATAGTGTTGTACATGTTGTAATAACGTTGTAATAGTGTTGTACATGATGTAATAATGTGTAACGGTGTTGTAATAGTGTTGTACATGTTGTAATTGCATTGTAATAGTGGTGTAATAATGTTGTAATAGTGTGGGTAGTGTTGTAATAGTGTGGTTAGTGTTGTAATAGTGTTATATTAGTGTGTAATAACACTTCACACAATTTCCCCAGAAATTGTACCAATTCTAGTTATTATTATTATTATTCAACTTCTCATAGCAAAAATTTGCCGCCCTACTCCTCCCAGAGCTTCAAAAATTGATACATAGAGTAATGTACCAAAACGTGCGGCTCGATCCCGATCGAGTTGCAATTGTTTTGTGGAAGTTTTCTTAAAACGAATTGTGAAATATTTCCGTTTTCGTGGCGACAAAATCCCAAAGGAATGAATGGCCCAAATATTCTGGGCGCTACTGCTCAAAGAGTTTTTATGCTAAAAATACAAATAAGGTACCGAAACGTGCGGCTTGTTCCCCTTAACAGTCCTGTAATTTTGCAAAAGGTTTCAAAAAATGGATTTCAAAATAAAAGCATTTAAAAAAGTCCCATAGGAATGAATGAAGAAATTCTTCAGAGTGACACTACTCCCAGAGTTTTTACACTACATACACGTGCGGCTCGTTCCCATTCACATTCGTACCGTTTTGTGGAAGATTTCATAAAATGGTTGTTCGGATATTACCGTTTTTGTAGCGAAAAAATCGTCCCATAGGAATGAATGGACAAGCTAGAGTGGAGTTAGAGTGGAGGCAGCTCTTCCCTGCCTAATCTTGAAACAATTTCTAAACTGCCGCCACTCCTACATCTTTCACTCCACATACACAAATATTATATCAAAACGTTCATATATTCCTGCTGTCACTAACAATGTCAAAATCTAAGCCATAAACGTAATAGTTTTTACACTATGATCATTTGTTTGGAACTCACATTCTCCATAGACATTCATTGAAACAGGCACTTTAATAGCTTTAAAAAATAACCCTCTTTCTAATTTGTCACTGTGTCTACAGTTTTAGGGTTTCATAGACATATTATATACTTGTCGGCCTGGTTCTTAGGATTACAACGATATAAGTTTCTAAGCTGTGGGATGTATAGTTTTGAAACTACAGCCGTGTGAAGACAGCTACACCTTCACTACTCATCTTAAAATGATCAGTTTCTTCTTAACTGCTCGCTGTCACCCATGAGTGCAGGTTTACACAATGGAACTTTCCGGTGTTAGAGTGAGCTGCTACCAACTGCCAAATCATGTCACTTTCTACACTGCCATCATTTCTACAGTTTTCACTCCACATACACAAATGTTATATCAAAACGTTCATATATTCCTGCTGTCACTACAGATGTCAATATCTAAGCCATAAACCTAATCTTTTACAGTATGACCATTTGTTTGGAACTCAGGTTCTCCATAGACATTCATTAAATCTCTACTCTGGCCACTTTAGAAATTGAACAGACTTTCTAAACTGTGACTGTAACTATCGTTTTAGGGTTTCATAGACATATTTTATATCAAAATGTCGGCCTGGTTCTTAGGATTCCAACGGTATAAATTTCCAAGCTGTGGGATGTATAGTTTTTAAACTAGAGCCGTGTGAATAAAGCTACAGCTTCTCCACTGAACTCCAATACAAGAGGTTGCCACGGATACGTTCTCTTTAATCTGCCTGCTTGTGTAGCAACTGGATTTTTCCGGAATTTAGGTGAGAGCAGCTACATTCACACACTTTTTAGACTGCCGCCATTCCTACAGTTTTAAGTCCACATGTACATATCTAATATCAAAATGTTCAGCTCCACCCGCTGTCACTAAACATGTAATTATTTAAGCTATAACATTAATAGTTTTTACAACATGACTGGTGATTGGTTGGTTTCAATGTGAAGTTCTCCATAGACAGTAATTGTAACCTTTTGACTGAGGCTAGTTAATATGCCCAGTCCACCCAGTGACTCCACCCACTCTGCCCATTCGAACCATTTACTCTGCCCATTCCATCCCCTCCACACATTTAATCTGCCCACTCCACCCAGTAACTCCGCCCTCTCCAATCGATTACTCCGCCCACTCCATCCAATCCACATAGTTACTCCTCCGACTCCACTCATTTACTCCGCCCTCTCCAATCGATTACTACGCCCACTCCAACCAATCCAAACAGTTGCTCCTCCCGTTCCACCCAGTTACTCCACCATCTCCAATCGATTACTTCGCCCACTCCATCCAATCCACATAGTTACTCCTCCCACTCCACCCAGTTACTCCGCCCTCTCCAATCGATTACTCCGCCCACTCCAACCAATCCAAACAGTTGCTCCTCCCACTCCACCCAGTTACTCCGCCCTCTCCAATCGATTACTCCGCCCATTCCAACCAATCCACACAGTTACTCCTCCCACTCCACCCAGGTACTCCGCCCGCTCCAAACACTCCAGCCCACTCTAATTGGTTAATCCTCCCACTCCAAATACTCAGCCAGTTACTCCACCCAGTCCACCCGTTGACTCCACCCCCTCTGCTAAATCGAACAGTTACTCAGCCCACTCCAACCACTCCCCACATTTACTCTACCCACTCCACCCAGTTACTCCACCCACTCAAAACCCTTTACCAATATAATCTGCCCCATCCAACCAGTTACTCCACCCACTCTACACTGTTACTCCACCCACCCTTCCCAGTTACTCCACCCAATCCAAACACTCTAGCCTGTTACTCCGCCCAATCCAAACAATTGAAACAGTTACACCTAACACTATTAATCATGCTAGTATCATGTCAATCATGGTAATAGTGGCATGTTAGCGTCATGCTAGCAACATGTTAATTATACTAATATCTTGCTAAAAACATGCTAGCATCATTCTAGTAACATGTTTATCTTGTTAGCATCATGCTAATAATATTGATATCTTACTAAAAACATGTTACCATCATGTTTATCAAACTAATATCTTGTTATAAACATGCTAGTATCATACTGCCATCATGTTAATCATGCTAATATATTACTAAAACATGCTAGCATCATGTTAGCAACATGTTAATCATGCTAATATCTTGCTAAAAACATGCTAGCATCATTCTAGCAACATGTTTATCTTGTTAGCATCATGCTAATCATATTAATATCTTACTAAAACATGCTAGCATCATGTAAACAACATGTTTATCATGCTAGTATCATGTTAGCAACATGTTTATTATGTTAGTATCATGCTAATCATAATAATATCTTTATAAAAATATGCTAGTATCATGTAAGCAACATGTTTATCATGCTAGCATTATGTTAGTAACAGGTTTATTATACTAGCATCATGCTAATCATGCTAATATGTTACTAAAAAAATGGTAGCATCATGCTAATCATACTAATATCTTATTAAAAACATGTTAGCATCATGCTTAATATACTAATATCTTGCTATAAACATGGTAGCATTATACTGGCATCATGCTAATCATGCTAATATATTACAAAACATGTTAGCATCATACTAGCAACATGTTTATCATGCTAATAATAATAATATTATACTAATAACAAAACGGTATAATGGTAGCAACATGTTAATCATGCTAGTATTATGTTAGCATTACGCTTATCTTACTAATATCTTCCTAAAAACATGTTAGCATCATATTAGCAAAATGTTTATTGTGCTAGCATCATGCTAATTATACTAATATCTTACTAAAAACATGTTATTATTATGTTAATCATGCGTATATCTCACTAAAAACATGCTAGCAACATGTAAACAACATGTTTATCATGCTAGCATCATGTTAGCAACATGTTTATTATACTAGCATCATGCTAATCATGCTAATATCTTACAAAAAATATGCTAGCATCATGTTAATTATACTACTATCTAACTAAAAACATGCTAGCAACATCTTTATCATGCTAGCATCATGCTAGCATCACGCTTATCTTATTAATATCTTCCTAAAAATATGCTAGCATCATGTAAGCAACATTGTTATCATGCTAGCATCATATTAGCAACATGTTTATTGTGTTAGCATCATGCTAATCATGATAATATCTTACTAAAAACATGCTAGCATTATGTAAGCAACATGTTTATCATGCTAGCATCATGTTAGCAACAGGTTTATTATACTAGCATTATGCTTATCATGTTAATATGTTACTAAAAACATGTTAGCATCATGTTAATCATACTAATATCTTATTAAAAACATGTTAGCATCATGCTTATCATGTTAATATCTTACTAAAAACATGTTAGCATTATGTTAACCATGCTAATATCTTACTACAAACATGCTACCATTATATTAAGCAAGATGTTTATCATGTTAGCATCATGTTAGCAACAGGTTTATTATGCTAGCACTCTGGTAATCATAGTAATATCTTACTAAATATATCCTAGCCTCATGTAAACAACATGTTTATCATGCTAGTATCATGTTAGCAACATGTTTATTATGCTAGCAACATGTTAATCATGCTAATATCTTATTAAAAACATGCTAGCATCATGGTAATTATACTAATATCTTACTAAAAACATCCTAGCCTCATGTAAACAACATGTTTATCATGCTAGCACCATGTTAGCAATATATTTTATGATGCTAGTATCATGCTAATCATGATAATATCTTACCAAAAACATACTAACATATTGTTAATCATAGTAATATATTGCTAAAACATGTGAGCATTATAGTAATCATGTTAATTTCTTTATGAAACCATGCTACCATTATTCGAGTAACAGGTTTATCATGCTAGCATCGTGCTAATCATGCTACAAGTGGCGGCAAGAACACTTCACACAATTTCCCCAGAAATTGTACCTATTCTAGTATAAAAATATAGCTTCACACCTACAGCGTAAAGCACTCGTGGAGCACTGTTCAGTCAAGTCCAAATGTGTGGGTAAAGCTGCAATTACAATAAAAGTGACCATAGTGTTTAGGTATTATATAGTCCAGGAGCAATTATTCATAATGAGTTCTTGTGTGTGAGACATTTCATATGTTGCATGCTCACATTCTAGTGAAAAATAACTTTCTGAAGTGTATTTATGTTAACAGTTTCTTGGTTTACTTGGACAATATAAAAGGGACAAAAGGCAACCTGGCTAATTGCAAAAATGCAAATTGGTCCCAGTAACAAGCATAAGTATGTGATGCTCTTGGAACAGCACACTGATAGTAACTATAATAATGAAGAACTATGAACGCTAATGTTTTAAACTATTTACAATGTTGTACAATATTTACAATGTTTTACAACTACGTCCGACAGGGAAAGAGAGCGTCAACGACCATGGTTGTGGTAAGACTGGGGTGGTAAGGGAGAAAAAAACATTTAATAGAGGGTGTAGGGCAGTGGTCCTCAAACCCTTCCATGGAGGGCCAAGTGTATGCAGGTTTTTGCTTTTACCTTGTTCAAGCCTGATGGAGTAGCTCACTAATTGGTTAGTATCTCCCCTCACCTGGCAGTCTAGGTCCTAATTATGCTCTAATTGAAGGGAAAGACCAAAAACCAGCATACACTAGGCCCTTCATGGAAGGGTTTGAGGACCACTGGTGTAGGGAACAAGGAAGAGCAGAGCTGGTAAGATGAACAGTGTTGTGGCTACAGTTAAATAAATAAAATATACTATTTTTATGACACTCATCACATAAGGCATGTCTTACGGGCTTTGGGGCAAAAAGAAAAATCAACATTAAAATTTTGATTTTCAAAAGGGAACAACAAGACATTAACATTTCACCCTTGTTAAAGTTGGGTTTTAATATATTCTGCCAAACTGTTTAAAAAATATATAACTTCCCTTAGTGGTGAAATGAACTCCATTGTGCAAAAAAGCCCAGGAGTGTCAAACCTTAGTTGAGGGTGTTTAACAAAGCTGCCACTTAAACAATTAACATATGTAGCCACAACACTGTTAACAAACCTGCAAGCCTTGTCGATCTTCCCCGGATTGGCAACACTCCTCCACCTGCATCTCTGGGTGATGCCAGAGAAGATGAACTTCATGCCTGGATACTGCAAGTAGTGGTGATGCAGGTCCTCTTTCATTCCTGCGACGACACAAGGTTGACGTCATTCATTCCTGCGATGGACTGATGGCGCGGAAAGTAGCAAGACCATTGTGGTTATTACAGTTAACCAAACTTGGTTATACTTTTGCCAATAATTAACATTAGATAATGATAAGTATTTACACTTTTTTTTGCACTTCGATTTGCAGAAAATTAACGTGAGCATGTTTTACCTTACCATAAGTGGCAAGCTAATGTTCCAGACAATTATGGTAACTTCAGATACATTTACTTTACAAGGTGACTCCCCATACAAGTAATATGCGGTAACTATGGCGCAAATATATATTTAAAACCTAGCGAAGTTAAATCTTACCTCGAGTTATGTAGGCTAGCTTTCAGCAGCAGTTGCACCCAGATTGCCAGTGAGTGTGTGTAACGTAGAGTGTAAGCAGCGTTGCCAACTCTCAGCTAGCATCACAGTCAGATCATAGAGTTAGATACCGCCCAGATACCGCCCGATAGTCTATGGCTCCTCCCTCACTCCTCCCTCTCCTCTAAAATTGTCACATCCGCAACCAAGATGTCTGCGCCCGTAACAGCAAATTCGGTGACCCAAATCAGATTTTAACAAACCAATGGGTGACGTCACACATGGCTCCATCCATTAAATATATAATCTATGATTGCAGCCTGTGCCAGGTATGGGAGGAGCTACTGTGTGTGATGTGTATTAAAGAGAGGGAGAGAGTAGATCATTTTGAGAGAGAGAGAGACTGCTTTGTGCATATTCAGGGCAAGCGAAACAGAAAAGTGTGACATGTGCACGCATGGCTCAAACGTCAAGATAATTGATGTAATTGGTTTAGTGCCTACAAAACGAATGCACCATGCAGTAGGAAAATATTTTGCACCATTTGTTAATTTTGTTGGCTCTTCAGACCAGAACATTCATCAGAAAGTAGAAATCAGAGTGCATCACGGTACTCTATACAATGTGCGGAAGAAAAAAAAACATTTTTATGAAGACAAATCGTGTTTACTAGCATACTAGACACCTAAACATCATTTAATTTTCTGAATGTCAGGGAAATTCAAAATACAGACAAAATACGGAAGAAAATATTGCAAAGACCTAGGAAAAAGAAAAAGGTTTAATGGAATAGATTAGGAGCATCCCAGCAGATGACAGTAAAGCACAATAAGCGTATGTGATAGCAAAAAAACATAATATATTTTTTTAAACACTAACAAATAATAATAAAATAATTTGTATTTGTGATTAAAAAAAGTAAAGTGTTGCAGTAAACAAGGGCGTAGGAGCAAGTTTGATATTGGGGGACACAATCAAATTGTTCTGATTATTGGGGAGGACCACATTACCTGCCTATAATATTGGGTGGGGGACATGTCCCCCCGTCCCTACGCCTATGGCAGTAAACACCATGAGAAGTTTAGTGCTGTGGATATAGATGAACAGCAAGTTGTATTATTAGTCAAACGTTCAGTTATTGTCAAGTTGCGATGCATCTGTACTCTCATTCTTGCTCGAACTCATTCCTGATCATCTTTGTATTTTTATTTGTCTCTCTCACTGTACGTCGAGATAATTAAAGGCAATATAGCTAACCATGTTGTGGAATGAACAAATACATTTTTTGAAATTACAGTTTTTCCTAATTGTTAAAACATTAAAAGTGAATGCTCAGCCCAAAGCATTGAAACCGTAACGTTTGGAGACATTTCAATTTCATGTAAATGTTATAACACTGTTCTATTGTTGTTACCAAGGCTGGCGCCAGCGAGACTATGCATAATTTAATTATGTAATGTGGGGGTACCAAGCCTGTTTGTTCTAACCCTAGCCAGTTGAAGTGATCACCATTTGGCATGCAACGGGGGAGGAGCTTGGGGACCACCAAGGTTAAATTACTCTGTTGTTAGATTTGTTAGTTGAGTTCTAATCGTAAACCGATACTCCGGGCAAGCTTATGCCCTAGCTGTGTGTTTAGATCACTAGGATAATTGTAGTTTTTGGTAGGCTGAAGGATTTCAGAAAGTGAACTATATTGGGTATGTATGTATTTCATTGTCCGGTTGTAGTGTTGTATTCTTATGCCCTGCAACTGGAATTAAATGTAATTTGATTGTGTACCGAGTTCCGTCTGAGTCTGCTACAGTTATTCCCGTTAATCCTCCGGAGGAGAGTTTCGGGTGTTCCTAACTACCCCGTTAACTGCATTCACTAGTAGTCTGTTCATATAAGACACACACACACACACTTTGCTAGCAAGCTATTTCAGGCGCCAGGTGTAATCACTGAGGCTCAGCTATCCCGCAGCGTGGCACCTCTGCCGGCTTTAAGAAGGGTTTTCTTTTTGGCGATTCGGCAAAAGGAGCAAAGTTCAGCCCACTCTTGGGCATTCCTTATCCTTCGCCCCTATTATTCAGTTCAGTCTCCGGAGACATTTCTGCTCGTAGGGGCGGGCCAACGCTCATAGTTTTCTCGCACGGCTGTTGCATGTGTATTCCGTGATGACAGGTTAGCCCGTCCATATTACATACTTGGTGTGGCTCGGAGGGTCCAGGCTAGCTACCTGGCAGATCCAGAGTTTATGCCCGCGAGGCCCTGGTGAACTTGCTTAGCTAACACATAAACACAAGGAGTCAGATTTATAGATATTAAATATCTACAAGGCAACAAAGATCAATAAGATCATTCTCCACGCTTTCTATTAAGCTATTATTTACATGTTTAACTCAGAACAATTATTAAGGGAAAAGGAAATATATCAATTAATAATGTATTAATTTCATGTGCATATTAATGGTATAATATTCTATTTCTCTAACTACATTTGGTGACCCCGACGTGATACCTAGCTAAGCAGAACAGTTTTAGATTTTTCTCCTGCATGCGGAACATCGGATCGTGGATTTATTTCTAAAGGTACCGGGACAGAGTCTGATTGGTTCCCTGAGGTTTGGATTACGATCCGGAGGATTCAGCTGCCTTGTTGAGTAAATACACTATTCTACAGGCTTAACAAAATGTTTGCTGGTATTAATATACTGTATAAACAAATCTAGAGCGTACTGTATGGTTATTCCTAGTCTATTCAATTTTAAGGTAAACAAACATTTTAATGTCTGAATTAAATAGTGATAATTCAAGAATGGAGAATCAACAAATGTTTTCTTACGTAAACGCGTGGGAAAATTATGTGAGCAAGACGATTACAAAACTAACTGCACAAGGATTAGATCCAACAGGCAACAACGTTAGCATATTAAATTGGTACAGGTCTTTTGGAGTTACACTAAGCAGGTCAAAGAAATACAAAAAAGTGCTCTCAGCTCTAGGCTATCTAATGTTCAGGAACAATTTTGCCATGATAGAGGAAGACCGAGTGCAAATGGCTTGTTTTAAAACAGTTCTGTCAATAAAACAAAAAAAGCTAATTAAACACCTATACGGTAAAATGGATGACATTGAAACTGGAAAACAACATTGGACATGCCAAACCCAGGCTTCGGCTGACGAGTTAAACTCTATAAAACCTCACTTGGCGAGCAATCAAGAAAATGCAACAATAGAAGAATGTTGCATTAATATAGGCATCCCTGTTGCAGTAATTAGACAGGCATGGTTAAATAGTACATTTAATCCCGGGGGCTTGTTAGACATTAGCACAAAGGTAAATGCCAAACCAGGAAAGGCTGGCGCTATAGGCGACCCAGCGGTTTTGCTAGTCTCACCGCTGATCGTGGGGGAACAGAGCGCCAGAGTGTATAGCATAGTGGGTAGTGACGATGGTACATCATTGCGAAACAATGCGGACCCACACGAGTCACAGGCCTTTAACCACGGGGCAGTTCCTCCAAAAAACACGTTCATTCCCTCAGTTTAGGGGTTTAAAAACATTGAACACACACCAGAATTCACCAAATCTGAGTTTGAACAGGCAACAACAGCTCAGCTACAAGGGTTGAATGGTGGTGGTAAAACTACGCTAGCGCAACCATTGAAAAAGCTAGCCAATCAAAAGTTATCACGTTGTTCATTTTGCCACAGGGCAGGCCACACAAAGGCAGACTGCCACCGGAAAAACAAACAGGGCAATTCTGATCAAAATAAGAATAGTGGAGACACCAAAGGTCAATGGCGCAAAAAGTGGGTTTGCGCTATATGCGGCGCATAGGGGCGCAGGACTATGGGGGCACCAAAGCGATGGTAAAAAATAAAAAAATAAAAAAATATAAATATGGTATTTTCTATATGAAGCTGCTATTGTTAAATTATTAAATATTATTATTATTATTATTATTATTATTATTATTAAATAGTTTCTGCATTTGCTCAATGTTATATAACCTTTTAGAGGACTAACAGGCTAGAGTAAGGCATAAGGCGTCCTCATAAGATTCCATCATAGAATTTTTACATAGAAGAGGGAGCGGGGGTGCCGTGAGCAGTGTTGCCATGTCCGCGGTTTTCTAGCCAATTTGGGCTATTTTTAAATAAATTAGGCAGTTGAAAATATATTTTTCCGCAGGTTGCGCTTTTTTTGGCTATTTTTAAACAACTACAGCTGCAGCATTTTCCTTTAAATAAATAAATGTGACCTAGGCTGTATGGTGCAGCCTGTGCCAGGTATGAGAGGAGCTACTGCGTTGTGTTTATGAAAGAGAGGGAGAGTAGTCAATGACAGTATGTGAAATT
>JACXGM010036938.1:0-11249 GCA_016801145.1 Umbra pygmaea
GTAGTGTATATTTTACTGATAACTTCAACTATGCTAAAATAAATGTTAGCCTACTGGAATAATTTGAGGAATGTTTTATTTACATATTACGTGTTGTCTTTCTTAACACCGTATTGCACCTCGCGTGAACTGAAAAATCGATTCCTGAGCAATCGATGACAACACATTCAGCACCTTCCCTTGGGACAGCGCCTTGTAACGTCGCACTTAAGAGGAAACAACTTCTGTAAGATATATCTTTTAGAGTCTTCTTAGCGGGCTAAGAGTGAACGTTATCGGGGAACCGGGCCCTGATCGTTACAGAAATAATTGAAAATGACAAAATAACAACTCTGTATTGATGTAGGAAATCATCCTGCATAACACCAACACTTTTAAAAAGTGAAAAATTAATGGGATTAAAAAAAACATATAAAACTACAGTAAGAAATGGATGTAGCATTTTGATGTTGACTTGTTTACATGACCTCCAAACTTTGCACAATGGTCTAGGAGCCCTAAGGGCTTGACAATAGGCAATAAAAAGCCTTATTCATTATGGTTTACATGCTTTTACCAGCCGCGGTCGGTGGATCTTAATTGGGGAGGATGGGCTCGTATTACGCTCGGGACTGGAGTGAATGGAATGATGCGCAACGCACAAAACCAAGTGTGCAAAACAAAATAACACTGGGTTTTGTGCGTTGCGCACCATTCCATTCAATCCGGTCCCGAGCGTAATACGAGCCCGTCCTCCCCAATTAAGATCCACCGACCGAGGCTGGCTTTTACATATAAAAACAACAAAAAATACATACGTTCTTAAGTTTTTTGGGATAAATATTTAATAAAACATAAAATTCAATGACCTAGGATGTTGGAAAATTTGGTTTCCTCCCAATTTTCTGTCTTTCCCGATTTACATCAAAACCAGGCCTTGGAGGCTCTATAGCCGCTTATGTCCAGTAATCACTGGGCATAAAAAAGTTAAATCTGCCTGGGAGCAGGAAATGGGTGTTCAATTAACAGAGGAGTGTTGGGGTGAGGCGAAAGACAGACATCCTGTGCCTGTTTCGATATACACAGCCATGTCAAAAGGTTTTGAGAATGCAACACATTTGCTGTGAAAATGAACTTAATTCCCCCCAAAAACATTTCCACTGCATTTCAGCCCTGCCACAAAAGGACCCGCTGCCATCATGTCAGTGATTGTCTCGTTAACACAGGTGAGGCGAGTCCAAGGCTGGAGATCACTCTGTCATGTTGATTGAGTTAGAATAACAGACTGCAAGCTATAAAAGTAGGAAGGTGCATGAAATCATTGTTCTTTCTCTAACAACCTTGGTTACCTGCAAGGAAACACGTGCCGTCATCATTGCTTCGCACAAAAAGGGCTTCACAGGCAAGGATATTACTGCTAGTAAGATTGCACCTAAATCAACAATTTATCAGATCATCAATAACTTCAAGGAGACAGGTTCAATTGTTGTGAAGATTGCGTCAACAAGCAAGCACCAGGACCGTCTCAGAAATTTGATTCAGACGGAATCCAAAACAAAAATCGAGAAAATATGATTGTATGATTTTTAAATAACTAATTTGCTTTTCATTGCATGGCATAAGTCTTTAATACATAAGAAAAGCAGAACTCAATATTTGGTACAGAAACCTTTGTTTGCAATTACAGAGATCATATGTTTCTTGTAGTTCTTCACCAGGTTTGCACACACTGCAGCAGGGATTTTGGCCCACTCCTCCATACAGATCTTCTCCAGATCCTTCAAGTTTCGGGGCTGTCATTGGGCAATACGGACTTTCAGCTCCCTCCAAAGATTTTCTATTGGGTTCAGGTCTGGAGACTGGCTAGGCCACTCCAGGACCTTGAGATGCTTCTTATGGAGCTACTCCTTAGTTGCCCTGGCTGTGTGTTTCAGGTCGTTGTCATGCTGGAAGACCCAGCCACGACCCATCTTCAATGCTCTTACTAAGGGAAGGAGGTTGTTGGCATACATGGCCCTATCCATCCTCCCCTCAATACGGTGCAGTCGTCTTGTCCCCTTTGCAGAAAAGCATCCCCAAAGAATGATGTTTCCACCTTCATGCTGTGTAGTTCTGGTCTTATCCCTCACCTTCCTCATGATCATTGATGCCTCATGAGGTGAGATCTTGCATGGAGCCCCAGACCAAGGGAGATTGACGTCATCTTGACCTTCTTCCATTTTCTAATAATTGCGCCAACAGTTGTTGCCTTCTCACCAAGCTACTTGCCTATTGTCCTGTAGCCCATCCCTGCCTTGTGCAGGTCTACAATTTTATCCCTGATGTCCTTACACAGCTCTCTGGTCTTTGTCATTGTGGAGAGGTTGGAGTCTGTTTAATTGTGTGTTTTTAAACAGGTGTCTTTTATACAGGTATCAAGTTCAAATAGGTGCAGTTAATAAAGATAATGATTGGAGAACAGGAGGGCTTCTTAAAGAAAAACTAACTAGGTCTGTGAGAGCTGGAATTCTTACTGGTTGGTAGGTCATCAAATATTTATGTCATGCAATAAAATGCAATGTGTACAAAACCTGGTCAACAACTACAGGAAATGTATGATCTCTGTAATTGCAAGCAAAGGTTTCTGTACCAAATATTGAGTTCTGCTTTTCTGATGTATCAAAGACTTATGCCATGCAATAAAATACAAATTAATGACTTAAAAATCATACAATGTTATTTTCTAGATTTTTGTTTTAGATTCCGTCTCTCACAGTTAAAGTGTACCTATGATGAAAATTACAAACCTCTACATGATTTGTAAGTAGGAAAACCTGCAAAACCAGCCGTGTACCAAATACTTGTTCTCCCCACTGTAGCTGACAAGTCATCTAGTTATTGTTTGTTTCCAATGGTTTGTTTGGATTCTGATTGCATATTGGAGCAGTTCGTTTTTTTGTCAAGTATTTAGTCTGAGCTAGCTAGGTAGTTAACAAGTTATTTTAGAACATTGCCTATCTATCTATAAGCAATGGGCCATTCTTAAAAGCTAGATTTAATGTTAATAAAAACAACCACTGCAACACTATTTGCTATAAACTTTATTCAAGCTAGAGTGTATGTCAAACCTGTTTCAATGACAGATATAATACAGTGTAACAAAATCAAGGCAGAGTGAATACTGTACCTTAACTGAATATGAGCCTTCCGGAGTCCAGCGAAACAAACACAACCGTAACTAATGTTACGAGGTTCTGCCATGTGTCTTTACGGCTTTGGATGTTACGGCAGACATCTATCGGGTTGTTTATGGTCTGGTGCACCACCACCTGGGCACTGGGGATATATGGGTTGCTTGGTCACCTTAAGGACCCACACACATGGGTGATTAGTAATCAAGGTGCCATAGACTCAGTGCTCCAAAATGTTGGTGTGTAGGGAGATTTCAGCCGATCTCTGACATTGACAGATCGGACGGCATGGCGACCTCATGGGCTTCCGGTGTGGAATGCCGCCACATTGGAGCGAGAGAAAGAGGAATGTTGTCAGTTTGATCTGATTCGAGAGAGGGAGTTGCGAGGTGTGGGCAGGCTGGCTGCCGTGGCTATGGTGGGTCGCGACAGCTGTACTGTGAGTGAGGTCGGCATGGAGGGGAGTTCGGATGGGAGTGTGGGTGTTGCCAGTGTGGGGGTAAGTTTTGAGGAGTCACCTAATGTACGGAGGAAGAAGAAGTGTGCACGGAAGAAAGAGGGTGGTGAGTGTGGTCAAAGGGGGTAAAATAATACAATTAAGATGCACTTATGAAGTTAAAGCATTGATAATTAATATATTTCTTTTTCTCCCCTGTTATAATAGTCTGAGTTAAGAACGGAGAAATGCTTATAAAATGCGTATAGAGGATTGATAGTATAGATGTTGTTGATATTTCCTATATAACTATCTGACCTCATAATGATCATTTATCCGTGTGTGTAAAAAGCTACGGAAAGAAATACTAGAGCAACCCGGGAAAATAAAGCGTTGCCTGCAAGTCAGACCCGGTGCATACGCTACCTAACTTGAATGTGTGCGATAAGGGCTGAGGCCGCAACAAGATAGCTTACGTTCCCATTAATGACTCCACCAGAGATGTTCTGGGAAATGATTTAGAATGTCAGAAGGACAGAACTTAGTAAAGAGAATAATATTTAATTCCAGATAAAGGGAATCGAAATTCAACGCTTCAACCGGACAAGAGATTACACAATACAATACCAAGAATTACATGTCGTCTAAAACTCCTAAATATGATCTACGATCTAAGCATGTCTTATACGGTTCAGTCTATTTCTCAACATTTATTCAACACATTTGCTATAGCGCACACTGACGTGGGCCAGGAGAATCGTTAAAGAGAACTCATTTGATTAACCTTAAACAAAGGCTTATATTTCCACCGAGAGGTGACGCCCACCTATCTCCCGCTGCATACGAAATAAAGATCAGTTCACTGGCTGGAATTGGAAAACAAAGGAGTACATCAACAATTAGATCATGCGTCGCCTTGGCGGCGCTATCTGGGCTGTAACAAAAGGGCTGAGTTATACCATGTGAATATGCTTCACCGTAGAAAGCTAGCATTTGTCTCTTCTAGTCGCTCTGTGGAGAAAATCATATAGCCTTGCATGTAGTAAAACAAAACTACCCTTTATGGGATGATCAGTCAAGCCCCAAAATGAAATATCATGATATACAGTATAATGTTGAGTTCTCAGCTTCTTGTTGACTCCCCGTAGTGGGGGGTTTGCCCCCCCTTCCTTCCGGGTCTCACTCCGGCAGTCGTCAAGAGTGTGAGAGACTGCTAATCCTTAGACAGCTGCTATAATCAGTCCTGTGAAACATCTAAAAATCCACTACATGAGTCTAGTTCGGGAGAGGATGAAGGGCCAGCACAGGGTGTTGTGGAGCAGGGGTGATAGTGGTGTTTGCAGGCCCGACAGGTAAGTTACACCACTCACTGCAGGGATTAAGGAATAGGTTGGGAGGGTGAATGATGCAAGGTGTTTTTAGTGGTGGAAGGGTGCTTATTGTTGTGGGTAGTGTGTCTCAAAGGGATTGGTTACTGAAGTTGGAGGTGTTGAATGGGTGTTAGGTGAGTATGGCAAGTGTGGGCTAGGGGACAAGGTGAGGTGTTGTAATTGTGGTGGGGAGCACAGTGCTGCATTTGGGGGGTGTATGGTTCAGAAGCGGGCAGCAGAAGCACAGCGGGGTTGCTTGGGGGAGGGTAGGGGTGTGGCGTGGTGTAGTGGGCTGTATTTCCAGGTCTTAGGGTGGCAGGTTGAGTTGGGTGGACTTGAAATGGGTGGGCCGTGACCGGCCTCACACTCCGGTACACTTGGTGGCGGTAGATGCACCTTTAAGTTGGTTGCGATCTGCCATTAAACTCATAGAAAAAGAAGAAAGTTGGCGTATAGCATATTGGGTCTTACCCCTGTTTAATTTGGATGTTCCTGTTGTTGTGTGCTGGCGGATTTTAGGCCATATTTTAGAAATTGTGCCTTCACCATTAAATGTCGTAAGAGGTTTTGAATTGTTTGAATTGAATTGTTGAGCCAACTAGAATTACCCATTTTAAATTCCAAGAAGTTGTATCTAATTTGGAAGTTATTACTCTGATAGCAGCCTTTAATACTGTGAAAACATCAACATATATTACCCCATTATTATCATGTTCATACAATATTAATATAACTATATTACCATTACCCAGATATACATATGGTTATCATCGACCCCTTTCCTAGTTATTACATTGGTAATTGCATGTTACTACACCTGTTACCTTCTTATCACCTTATTACACCAGTATTACATCTTGTTACTGTGATGTTTTACCAAGCTATTACTTTGGTAATTACAAGTTATTACCTATATATTACCTCTGTAATATCACACTGTTACCCCACTATTACCATCTTATTACCGTGCTGTAATGTAAAGTGCTACCCAAAATGTATGTGATCAAATCCAAGTAAATACAAATATACCCAAGAAAACATGTGACTGGCTCACTGTAAAACCAATTGGTTACATAAGGCATTACACTGCACTGATCACTAGGCTAATCACTAGGTTAAGCTGCAGTTTGAACATGCCTAAAGTGTAGCTATTAGATCCGTAAAACCAAGCAATGACATTACAACCAGGGGCGGTTCTAGGCATAGGCAACCATGCAACCTAGGCGGTCGCCTAGGGCACCCCTCCCCCTCCCCACCCTTAAAACATATATATAATTTATATTGGGCAATCAATCTTTATGTATTTTTATTTTTATTATTATAAAAATAAAACTCCAGACTTGTTTATTTACGAGAGACATCCTATTGACCACTCAAGAGACAGTGTTGGCACAGAAAAGGTGTGGTCGCTGGGTGAGTGACGTCAGTGTCGAACGCCTGTTGACAGTTCATTGTTGAACATTTCTGGCTGCTATTCAATAGGGCGGCTACTATGAAATTATTAAAGCCATCAGGGGCAGAGTTTAGAAAGAAGAGGAAAGATGAGGCAGAAAGGAGACAGAAGTATAGTGGTATGTTTTTTATGGACATTTTGAAAAGCATTTGTCTGTAATATATTGCAATGCGTAGGCTACAATATTTGCCCAAATAAAAATCCCTTCTCAAACCCAAAAATTGATTTTAAGCAAAGCGCAGTCCAAAAACCACCATGATTTGTTATAAATATTGGCATATTTGTCTAGAACACATCCATCTATATCGTAATGACAAGGTACTTTTTAACCGGGGAAAAAATGTACCTTGAACTTTATTTAGTCTCTGGTCCCTGCGGTCGAAACAGAACGAGTAGCCTACTGTACACCACAGTCTGTAGTCCCTGGGGAACATTCCTGAGGTGAAACGAGGTGAAAGTATTTTGTTGACATTTCCTGAAAGCACAACACTCCTGTCAGAAGTATATACTTAAAGGCAGTTCACGTTTTCATCACCCTCTCCTGTCTTTAGACAGATATTTAAGAGATGGAAAACCACCTCACCATTGATTCACATGGTGCATTGGTTTCATTAAATATACATTGTCAATATAGATTCACACAAGCATTTGTTTCATACATACATTGTCAATTGGTTGCAACGTGCATTGTGGATAATATTTGCTATGCAAGCAACCGCTTGACAACACATGCAATTGGTTGCTTGGCTATCCCCTTTATTTTAGTATCTCTGTTTTCACACAGGAAACAATGTGTACTTGCCTTTACTTGTAAAACTGCTTCAAATGGTGATACGGCAGATCTGCTATTGTGTTTTAATTTAATACTGCCAGCCAGCGGATCATTTTGGTTGCTAAGTTTATATAACTACTATAATGTAAGCTACATGAAATCCATGATAGATATATACATATTTTAATATATTTTTGCCTTATTTTACTAGTATACACCTCTGGAAGAAAATAAAAGATCACTTCAAAATCAAAAGCATCTATAGTTTTACTACTAATACATTGTATACATTTGTAATATTCCATACACTACTGACAAAATATCTCCCTAATTCTAAATTCAAATATCGTCATTCAGAGCATTTATTTGTGGACATGGTCAAAATAATTATAAAGGTGCAGTTTTATCAGAACTCAAATAATGCAAAGAAAATAAACAACACAATACTACTGTTACTAAATTTAGGAAGAGTACAGAAATCCATACTTGGTGGAATAATAATTGTATAATAAAATAATTGTCTTTCATGCATCTTGGCATGATCTCCAACAGTCTTTTAAATTGATGTAGGGTGACTTTACACCACTCTTGATGCAAAACTTTGCTTTATTTGATGGCTTGAGACCATCAATGTTCCTCATGATCACATTCCAGAGGTATTCACGGGAGTTAATTTAAGAAAAATGTGCTATGGTCTCTTAACTTTTCAGAGCTGTATGTATATCATAGGTATATGTCATTTTGGAAAGCATCTGTATCCGTTGGCTGGGCGCTGGAGACCCACAGTACCTAATCACCAAGTCACAAGCACTATTGCAATTTTAGAACATCAGGAATTATTTAGCAATTTGCATTTAGTCTCATTGCAAATCATTGATCTGAACAGGCCTTAAAATGAATGAATGAATTATTAGAAAATATGAAAGAATATTTAATTGCAATTAAGTAAATATTTTGTTTATATTTTGTGTGTATTTATTTAATAATTTCATACCTACTCTCAATATGTTGAGTGTCCTTCATTGTTTACATTCTTAGCACACCTGCTAACGCACTTGTATTTATTTTGTGTTTATTATAGTAAAAATAAAGAGTGCTATTTTCCCTGGCCCTGGCCATTAAAAAAATGTATTTGGGTGGGTGGGGTGCCATTTTGAGATCTCAACTAGGGTGCCAGATTGGCCAGAAACGCCCCTGATTACAACTGTTTACTATTTATGGCTTGGTCGGCCAGGTAATCAAACATCCCACTGGTTGTACAGTACCCTACATTTTAGAAGAGTTGCGTGATGCTGTATATACCTTTTGAGAAGCTTCTGTTGCCATTCTCCTTTCTGACAAAATTGTTTTGTCAAGTCTTTCTCAAATGCCAGCAGGACAAAATCAGCTTTTCGGGGATGTAACATGCAATGTCTTTGATCACTAAAAACCTTCTTCAGCGTGGAAAAATAATTTTCACACATTGCTGTAGATGCCCCAAATTTTATTCCAATTTTCAGTGCAAATCATTACTGACCAAGGCCCGCTGTATTTTAAAAAAAACACTAAGTGGGATCCATTTGTTTTTGCTGGATGTGGTAGCAAATTCATCAAGAAAAATGTGCTAGCCACCATAAATTCTGCTTCCACTGGTTCTTTTTGGGTTAAATTTAACAATGGTTGACCTTGTTCACATCCGTGAAGTTTGGTCTTCAGGCTCCATGGCACACAGGGCCTCCAACAGTTGACCATTTGCTTCGCTAAATTTGTGATGTCATTTCCCCCAACACAACATCCAAAGTGCTAAATAATAGTATTTTACACTCCTGTTGGTCTCGTTCGTCGTGTTGACCCACTGTGCCTTCGACTACATACTGTGAGGTCCTCGGTTCGCAATAACTCCATTCACCGCACATTGTCTCCTCACACTCAAACTCTTCACCAACCCGATGTACATGAACGCATCCCGCCGATGCGCTCTCAATCACCGGAATACTGAACAACTGTGTGGAGACATATATAACCCAGCAGTTTGACTCATCCATTGTGAGGTATTGTTTGTATAATAGACGTACTGAGCGCTTAACACATATATTCTATTCTGGCCTGACTTTTGCATTGGAATTCTGACTACCCTGTTCTTGGATTACCCTTTTGTACTTTTGCCTACTCTCATCTGCAGCGTGTACCGACCTTTGCCTAGATTGACAACTCTCTATGTGTTCCAACCTCTGCCTGGCCTGACAACTCCCTGTGTGTGCCAACCTCTGCCTTTCCAGAAAACCCTCTGTGTGTACCGACCGCTGCCTGTGTGATTATCCGCCTGTGTATTACCCCAGCCTGGCCTGAGAACCTAAATTGTGTACCGGACTCCTTGCCTGAACAATACCATGGGACACTCCGTTCCTATTCTGAATAAATACCTGTATTGCAGTAACTGTTAATTCCTGGTTCAAGTCTATTCATTACACATACTCTTGCAGAGTTATACTAGTGAGTCTCTGTCTCTTGCTTAGAGCTATTGTGGTGCTCTCCTGGCATGTCTCCCAAACCGTTTCAAATTTTTTTAATGCATGCATAGGTACTGTGGATAACTTTCTTTTTTTTTTTGAGTAGATCAGTAACTTCTGCCTGCAGTAATGTATTGGGAGGGTTGAGAAGTGATCAGATTTTGTGAGTCATGTTAGCAATAAACTTGAAGCTTGGCTCTGCAACTGCTTCCAATAAGCCTTTGGACTCAAGTCTCACGTCTGTGCCATATGCGCGAGTAGATTTGATTTCACTGAGCATTTCTGTGATGTCGTCGCTTGAATTCAAAACCACTGACACCGTGGCAAAATGGCCAGTCCATCTCTGATCCAGAAGCCTTTTTAGTAATTTTTTCCCAGTGTACTGTGCAGCCACTGTGGGTTTCTTAAAAAAATTGTACAGGGAGCTACACACATTGCAAAACTCAGAAATCACTACATCAGTAAGCGATAAACCGTCACCTTGTTGCTTTTGACAACAACCTTTCTCACACTCTGTTTTTTGGTCAACATATCGTATGACAATAGAAATGTTTTCACATCCAGTTGGGTCTTTGGTTGCATCTATTTTTAAAGTATACCAAGAATCACCAATATCCATCCAAATTTCCTCTGTGACAATCTTAAGCACTATTATTTCATTTAGAAAGTTCTGGGATGTATATGTGGCATTACATGGAATTGTGCTAAATGCCTTTGCAAGTTCTTTGTTTATTCTCATTGTGTATTCCAACATTGAAAGAAAAAGACCACTGCCGCTTTATCCCATCGAGTCAAATGCCTCCAAACTCCCTCGCAAATTAAGCTCATTTACAACATTAAAATCTACAATATCCACAATTGCTGACACATGATGATTCCTGCATATCTGCTCTGTGTTCACAAATGTCGAAATGTCTTTTCACATTGCACTTTGACCTTCTTTTGTTTTCCATAAAAGCATGCATTTCAGATGCTCTTTACAAGTAGCATGCTTCTGCAGGCCTTTATTGTTGTAATTTGCATTTTTCCAATTTGAGTAACCAATATGAGTGAATGCTCTGTCTGCATTCCGATTGGAGCCAATACTGTAGTTTCTAGAATGATAACAGAATGCTGCATCTGCTTTGCAATATTCCAACGACTCTCTGTCCTTGTACCAGGCACTACAAAAGGAACACTTTTCCCACCATAAAATATACTTGGATATGTGTCAAGATAAACCTTGTCAGGAGCTTGTGGTTGGGGTAAGAGAGTTGCACTTTTTTTGGGGTGGTTGTGTTGCCTTGTGCTAGCACTGCTAGACCCGGGTTCTTTGCCGTCTTGTTGGGATGCAGGCGTCATTGCGATTGAGCGGGTATCCTCAGTGATTGAGCTAGCAGAATCTGTCAGGAATCCATCCTCCTGAGCTGTCTTCCTGTCTCTTCTGGTTCCCATTCCGTTCCTGGTTTTCCCCTGCACTCCCTATCACCAGTTCCAGTCCCAATTATCACCTGCACCTGCTTCCCGGCCACACCTGGGTTGATTGCCTTCCTCTCCCTTTATTAGGGAGTTGAAGTCAGTCAACAAACTGCCGGATTATT
>JACXGM010036939.1:0-11249 GCA_016801145.1 Umbra pygmaea
CAGGCACATGATCCAGCATTCTCTAATAACCCCAACGAGTGGCATTTTATCAGAATATAGCATAGATCATCTGCTTAGAAATATAGGAAATATTGGTTAGGATAGAACACCACAATTAAATCTGCTAAATAAAAGTATATTACATTAATTATGAATTTATCTTGTCTTTGTTTGAAACAAATTGTAGCCTATACGATTAAAATACAATTTTCAATAATGTCTGACACATTAAAAAACCTCATACTTTTGGATAGTCATTATGGAAAGCGGACACCAAAGTATATGTCAGAAAATATCGAGGTGTGAGCTACAAGTTTTGTGGTATATCACCGTTGTAAGTATCCCATAATAACATTGATTTAGTAAATGGGCAAAAACTGCTCTAAGTTGATGACAGCACCTTTTAATTACAAAAAATGTGGTACAGAGCGGCATGCCAAACAAGCACCAAAAGTTTCATGTTGATACCATTTACTACGGAAAAGATATTGTAATCACAATTATCCCAGTTAAATGTATTGAGTTATTGTCCAAAACAAATAAATGTTGTTTAAAGCGCCCCCTAATGGCCGATCTTCGCCAAATTTGGTATAAAACATCACATTGGGACATTGAACAACAATCTAAAGTTTTTTGATGATAGCATTTAATTTGGCAGCAATATAATAAAGTTCATATTTCGTAGCTAGGTACGAAAATGTGTTTGTTCGTCAATTGCGCATAGTTTAACGTAGCAAAATTCTTTTGAGAGAAATCTCAATCTACAAATAATACCATTCATAAACTAAATATTGATGATAATATTACAGACGATCAAAAAATAATAGCCAACTATTGCAGCAAACTTTACAGTAATCTTTACAGTTCTAAGTATTTGCCAGAATCTAAAGATGTATTTTTTAACTCTTTGCACAATTTTAGCTCCCTTACATATGTACATTCAACAATGTGAGGAACCCTATACTATTGTAGAAATAATTCAATCAATTAAACATTTAAAGAACAATAAATCCCCAGGAACTGACGGACTCACCTCAGAGTTTTATAAATGATTTCCTGAGCTAATTGTTCCCTTTCTACTTGAGGTTTTCAGTATCAACAACAATGTTCTTCCTCCCACTATGAATCAAAGGTTAATTACCTTGATCCCCAAGCCTAAAAAGGATGTACTTCTTATTGATAACAGGCACACTATCTGTCTTCTTAATAATGATTATAAAATTTTAGCCCTATTACTTGCAAAGAGAATAAGGAAAGTTTTGGACCCTATTATTGACGAGACACAATCTGGATTTATGAGAAACAGGCACATATCTAATAATGTTAGGCTAGTACTAGACATCCTTGACTATTCAGACCTAATAACAGACAATAGCTTTATAATATTCTTAGATTTTTATAAAGCCTTTGACACTGTTGAACATCACTTCCTGCTTCACTCCCTGAAGATATTTGTCTTTGGTGATTTTTTTTGTAAGGCTATCGAGACTAATGTTTCACGATAACTGCACGCCTCGTGACCATTTTCTTTTGCTAAAAATACTAATTAAAACATTAATTTTCACAAATAAAATGTTGGCAACCGTTTTATAAGTGCATTAACACACTCCAGACTGTGCGTTGCCAGGGAATAACCGCACACCTCCGCAGTGAAATTTCATATACATAAATGTAAATTCAGTAACCAAAAACCCTTATTTCTTGTCTTACAAAAAGAAATTGAACAATACCTCAAAACAATCAAATACTCTACCAACAAAAAAGCTCTTAAAATTATACATGTCTGTTTGTCCCTTAAGGTCTTTGTTTAAAAGGTTTGTACCCCCTAGTCTTTTTATTTTATTTTGGTCTTTTATTTTTATCAGAATTAGGTAAGAATTACTGTCATTATCATAAACTGTACTTGTGATGTTACTATTTTACTAATTTGTTTGTAATATGCTGCTTACTACTTGTATTTTTTGCACTACATTAATAAAAAATATGATAATGATAATGGCCTATAAAGTATTATCTTTATACAGGGTGTCCGCAGTTTTAAAAAGTATTAAAAGTGATAAATCAAAATTGTCAAATTTAAGGCCATTAAAAGTGTTAAATGTGGTCTCAGAGGTATTATTTTTTCCAAATTAGGTATTATTTCTTCAGACTATCAGGTGTCCTATTCTGATTGAAATTTTATCTGCGTTTGAGTTAGTTCGTTTTAATATGGGCTTTAGCATATCTGGGCACATAATCAAATATTTTTGGGCACAGCATCAAAGAGAATGTTCAGCCTGATCTCTTAGAAATCCGTGAAACTGCCACGGAATATGAACATCAGAATCCGTGACAGTTCCACGGAATGGCAGAGAATTCTCTGAAATGAACACGGATAAAATTCCGTGGCAGTTTCACGGAAAAGTCTGTAATTGGCGCACAGTGAGACCTTGCTGTTAACTCGATTTAAGCTATCTGTGCGGCTGCACCTCCACCACCACCGCCGCAAATTAGTGCCACTATAGGCCTACTGGCCAACGCTACGGCTCCAGCAATGTCTGACCTCCGGGTGGCCATGGGCGCCACACCAACACTGCGTGCGGAGGCTCTGTGGTGTCTGAACACTGCAATTAAACACCACTCATTGAACTTTTATGTAGATTGTTTTATTTTTATTTACTAAGTGAAATAAATATGTGCAATATGTGGTCAACATTAGTCTCTAAATCTATTATTTTTTGTATGTTATACATGTCAAAATCTGTGTAAATAATAAAAAGGTAGCTGATTAACACTTGCAATTCAGTGTCGTGATGGTTTAAAAAAAATTCTGAAGGTAGTACATTTTTTTATACAAAGTAGTACATTTTACTTAAGGATTGCTGTATATACCCTGTTTTATGCACTTTTGAAGTTGTTGTACATAACATTTTATGAACATATATTTCTCGTAGGGCTGAGGAGCCAACATTCTTTAATGGCGTTTTTCTTGCTAAAGACAGTGAGGTGGCAAGGTTTGTTGGGGAGGTTAGGGCTGCTGTCAAAAGTGTAAGTATTAAATCAGGCTCAATGGATGCTATTTTGTAATCTAAAAAAATGTGCCTAAATCTATTGAATTACTGTTACAGTATAAGTGTTTACCATTAAAGTCCCCGTCTTGCCCATCTGATCAGTGGTTGTTAACCATTCTTCAGCGCAGCTTTCTAGCCAATCTCATAATGCATTGATGATAAGTGTTCTAGTATTAGAAATATGTTACCTCTCTTAAATGTATGTTCAATTATGTGGCATGTAACTATTGACTGCTGCACACAGTGTGAGTACAACAACCACTGTAAGGCTGGTAAGGCTGACATTATACAGTATGCACTGTACATAGTTATCCCTCTGATGTTTGAGCATTTCTTTGTAATTTTAAATGGGTAGACTGCTGGAAAAGCCATGTGTGGGGATTCTCACTGGACAGCAGCGAGAGAGAGACTTCCAGACAGGCCAACAAATTGGATAAAGAGGGTGTGGAAATTGTAGTTTGTAGACATGGATTCATCCTCAAAGAGTTTGTAGTCCATCTACTAAGTTCTTTATGGCACTAAGGACTGAACATGTATCATGGAGAAATCTTTGCCTACCCAATGTATCTCCAAAAAGAGTTCCAGAGTGCTACATGGACGTGACCTGTCGCTACTTGCTCTACCTTGAGAAAGTGGCAGATGTTCTAGATCAACTTCACCCTCTTCAAGAGATGAAACATTGTCTGTCTGTGATGCACGCAAAAGCCCACAACACTAAATGTGAGGTGAAGATTTTCACTTTTTTCTGGATATGACAAAACATGTCAGGGATGGGGAACATATTTCTTCTGTGAATGGGTTATTGGAATGTTTTTTTAATAGTATTTGAGCTGCCTTGGTCCATTATCTATGAGCAGTTGGTAAACATGAATATGCATCAGTGTTTGATCACCTTGCATCTCCACGTTCTTCTGCAGATTCTGTGGAGTGCAAGGAACCGAGAAGGAGCCGGCACCACTCTGGGAGAAGAATTTGAGCAGGTGAACAGCTTCCTGTCCTGATGTGCCTTGACCACCAAGTACATGACTAAAACAGTTTGTAAAATTCTGTACCAACTAGCCTTGCAATGTGTTACATTTAATAAAATTTTATATTTTACTCAAAGTGTTATTTACAGTAAGAACCGACATGCTAACTGTCCATGACATGGGCTGGAAGGAATGGAAAATGGACACCCTCCACATGCCCCTGTCTACTAGATTCAAAAAG
Source organism: Umbra pygmaea (assembly GCA_016801145.1). Taxonomy (NCBI): domain Eukaryota; kingdom Metazoa; phylum Chordata; class Actinopteri; order Esociformes; family Umbridae; genus Umbra; species Umbra pygmaea. Next base: position 4,260 of record JACXGM010036939.1, read on the forward strand.
GTATGTTGATGTATTTTTCATAAACCGAAGAAATAGTGACTAATAGGGGTAAGCCATTGCACAATACTATTATTATTTTGTCTACTTTTAATATTTTAAGACAGTAGAACAGACTTTGGAACATGTGTTGTCGATGTCAAGCAGTGAGCCAGTAGTGGTAAGAACTTAAAAATATTACATATTACCTATACCATACATGAGTAATTTTGTTTTTTTGCTTTTCAAGTTTAGACAGGCACTATTTGTCAATTATGAATGCATACGTAACTTGTGAGACAGGCTGATTGGCACAAACTAAATTCAGGAAATAATTGCTATAATGTTATGTTCAGGACTGCAAATTCAGGTGTCATATCTCACTGCAACAGAATATCTTGGTGCCTTTGAAGTGAAGACTTGAGATGTACTATCTGCAATTAACTGAGTTATGAATTTCTGATTTAGGAAATACTTCGGTCAGTACAGGTGATGTTCGTGGTTTACAGATCTTAATTGAAGATCTCTTTGTGGGCATTCGTCATATGAAGCATTATCTTTACAGACAGAATGGTAAGTAAATATAGTTCACTCAAGAATTAAATGTCTATCATATTTTAGTTATAATGCAATTTAGTATTTGTTGTTATGGATAGTGCAAATCTGTTTTATCATCCAAAGTCTAAATCGCTTTTACCTTAATTCAGATTGTAACAAAACACGTCAGAAGGTCACTCAGAAGATTGCCAAGCAAAATAAAATTATCCTTGATAACATCCAGAGATGTAATGAAGTATCTGATCATGACAGTCTTGACGCAGTTGCTGTTGTTCAGAAACTTGCAAACAATATTGCAGAGAGCATGATCTGGCCATGGCAAGAGCATAACACAGGTGTTGTACCTATATAGAACTTGTATGATGCATTGGATCATCGTAGGCACAGTCTATTTATTGTAACTGTTTCATTTCTTTACAGGCACCGTAGACATTCTCACCAAAAAGAAGGTTTATGACCAAGAAATGCTAGTCTCACGACTGGAAGAAGAAAAGCTGATTCTTTTTAAGAAGATGATGCAGCACTGTCTGTACCTGAAAGACTCTGTGAACACAGTCCATTCACTGACTGCCACCACACAGTCAGAAAGTATGTTTTCATTCTGAACTGATAGTTTTTCAAATATTGTGTCAGTTCTATACTGTACCTGAGTAGGCAGGTGCATACACTATCTAGCCTGAACATGCAGCCATACAGTTGTTTTAACATATGCTGCTGTTTATTTGTGGTATTATTCTGTGTAGCTTGAAAACATCACTACTTTCTCTTTCAGTGACCAGTTTACAAAACCGGTAGGATGACGTTTAGGGATGGATACTTGGATGGTTGTTTATACTTTAAATATCTATAAAAACTGTTACAGAGGTTTTAAGACTAACTACAGAATTGGCAAAATGTTTTGCTTGGTTTGTCATTGCAACAGGAATTGCCATTAAGACATGAGGAGTTGCGCTTCTGTAACATCTGTAATTGAATGCATATAATTTGACGTTTTTGTAGGAAGTCTGAATGGACTGTCGGAGGTGGGGTCCAAGGGCCTATCTGTTTGCTCAAGAAAAGATGGAAGGAACTCAGACAAAAACAGCAGACTGTAGCAATGACTTACAGAGCCGCTATTGTTCCAAGTCCTTGGTTGGTGAAAGAAGAAGAGGCAGATGAACAAATGGACTGGCAACATGACAGCAGCTCTGATGATGGTGATGATGATGATGATGAGGACTTTAGGAAGCATTAGGGAATGCTGGATACAACTACAGAAAATACAGTAGCAGTATCCTGTCCAAACCCACCAGACTGGGGTAACAGCTTGTTTCCCCAGAACTTCAGGCTGTTGAACTGACTTTTGTTAAATACGCCTTCACGTGGACTATTGGACTGTTTTACATTGACACTATTGACAATTCAATTTCGAATTGACCCTGAAAATGATCATTCTATTGTGGGTCTTAACAGCTCCGACTGGGGGATCCCGAGGCGTTCCCAGGCAAGGTTGGAGATATAATCCCGCCACCTAGTCCTGGGTCTTCCCTGAGGCCTCCTCCCAGCTGGACATGCCTGGAAAACCTCCCCAGGGGGCATCCTTACCAGATGCCCAAACCACCTCAACTGGCTCCTTTCGATGCAAAGGAGCAGCGGCTCTACTCTGAGATCCTCACGGATGACTGAGCTTCTCACCCTATCTCTAAGTGAGACGCCCGCCACCCTCCTGACGAAACCCATTTCGGCCGCTTGTACCCTGGATCTCGTTCTTTCGGTCATGACCCAGCCTTCATGACCATAGGTGAGGGTAGGAACAAAACTGCCCGGTAGATTGAGAGCTTTGCCTTCTGGCTCAGCTCTCTTTTCGTCACAACGGTGCGATATAATGAGTGTAATACCGCCGGCAATCAATCAAATTTATTTTTTAAGCCCTTTTTACAATAGCAGTTTTTACAAAGTGCTTTGACAAACACCCGCCCCGAGACCCCCAAGACCAAGCAACACAAGTGATGCACAGTGGCTAGGAAAAACTATCTAGTAGGTGGGACCTTGGAAGAAAACTAGACAGAGGCCAGACTCACGGGGGTGGCCAGTCCTCTTCTGGCTGTACCGGGTAAGGGGATTTGAAGGTACACAGCCCATTGTAATAAGGTCACTTTGTTTATCAGTGTTCAATTATTGTCCAACAATGAAGATCTGATGGGTGGGCTGTGAGCAGTCTTTATGTAGCATTAACACAGTTCGGTGGTCTTGTGAAGGGAGAACGTAAAGACCCCTGGAGATGAAACAGACTTGTGTATATAATAGGCTTGACCTCTTGGCTTTTTCCATTGTCTTTTTGTTTTATCTATTATTAATAATGTAATGCTGGAGCTGTGTTTTTTTTCCAAAAGCATTCATAACATCATTCTGTTCTGCTAAATTTAATGAAGCATTTCTTTATCAATTTGTTTTTTCAATCTGTAAAGTTTTGAATGTTGTTATATTTTGTTAAGAAACAATTAATGTTCAGTTTAACAAAGCTTAACAATTTTGTCAAGTATGAAACATTTTTTATGTTGTGTGCCAATCTCATAGCTTTGTAATATGTTCCACTGTCAGTTCAAGAGTGAAATTCTAAGTCATGATTTTTGTGGATGTCATATTGATATTGTGATTCCCAGGTTCTGTTTGACAGTTAAATTTAGCTTGCACTGTTACTGATTCTAGCCAGCCTGGGTATTAGTATCTAGACCAGGGGTATTCATCTTACCCTAAGAGGACCGGAGGCTGCTGAAAGCTTTATTAATTGTACCAGGTGTTGTACCAGGTCTAAAAAAAGTCCCAGATTAGCAGGATGCAATAATGAAATTGCATAGTTAAAATGTATAATACATCAAGAGATTACAGTTTAATACTGAATGTATGCTTTAAGAACTACATGTATGACTGCATTTGCCCCTAGTGGCAATGTAAAAATACACATCCATGCACTGGGGGTTGTAGTTCTTCAGGAAAGCTATTCAGTGTAATGAAACCAGTTATACATTTTTATTACGGAATCTCAAATGTGAAACATTCTTTATAGTTTAAGCCTACTGGCTTGACTCCAAATTAAGACATTATTTGTTTTATATGTAAAATACTTGTTGAAATAGTATTACAAAAACTAATTTCAAGTCTCTATGTCTCTTTTTCTCTCTCTCTCTTTGTATATATATATTTATATATACAGTGCTCAAAAAAATAAAGGGAACACTTAACATAATGTAACTCCAAGTCAATCACACTTCCATGAAATCACACTGTCCACTCAGAAAGCAGCACTGAGTGGAAAGTTCCACTGCAGGTGGAAAATTTAGGCAATTAGCAAGACACACTCAATAAAGGAGTGGTTCTGCAGGTGGTGACGACAGACCACTTCTCAGTTCCTATGCATCCTGGCTGATGTTTTGGTCACTTTCGAATCCTGGCGGTGCTTTCACCCTAGTGGTGGCATGAGATGGAGTCTACAACCCACACAAGTGGCTCAGGTAATGCAGCTCATTCAGGATGGCAAATCAATGTGAGCTGTGGCTAGAAGGTTTGCTGTGTCTGTCAGCATAGTGTCCAGAGCATGGAGGCGCTACCAGGAGACAGGCCAGTACATCAGGAGACGTGGAGGAGGCCGTAGGAGGGCAACAACCCAGCAGCAGGACCGCTACCTCCGTTGTACAAGAAGGAGCAGGAGAAGCACTGCCAGAGCCCTGCAAAATGACCTCCAGCAGGCCACAAATGTGCATGTGTTCACACAAACAGTCAGAAAAAGACTCCATGAGGATGGTGTGAGAGCCCGACGTCCACAGCTGGTGGATGTGCTTACAGCCCAACACCATGCAGGAAGTTTGGCATTTGCCAGAGAACACAAACATTGGCAAATTCACCACTGGAGCCCTGTGCTCATCACAAATGAAAGCAGGTTCACACTGAGCACATGTGACAGACGTGACAGAGTCTGGAGACGCCCTGGAGAACGTTCTGCTGCCTGCAACATCCTTCAGCATGACTTGTTTGGCGGTGGGTCAGTAATGGTGTGGGGTGGTATTTCTTTGGGGGGCCGCAAAGCCCTCCATGTGTTTGCCAGAGGTAGCCTGACTGCCATTAGGTGAGATCCTTAGACCCATTGTGAGACCATATGCTGGTGCGGTTGGCCCTGTGTTCTTCCTATGCAAGACAATGCCAGACCTCATGTGGCTGGAGTGTGTCAACAGATCCTGCAAGAGTTTTTCACTTTGATTTTGAGTGTGACTCCATATCCAGACATGATAAATTTGATTTCCATTGATAATTGTTGTGTGATTTTGTTGTCAGTACATTCAACTATGTAAAGACAAAAGTATTTCTTAGATATATCAAAGATATATTATCTTGGTGTTTCCTTTATTTTTTTGAGCAGTGTATATATATTTATATATATATATATATATATAAATATATATACCATAATGTAAGCCTCGTTAATGTACCAAACTTAAAAACAACAGCCCATTTATAAAATTAACACAGCCTAGCGGGCGTACCATGACAACATTATGGGTCAGTGGTACAGTATAGCTATTGGCATCTAACTCAAGGCCAATTTACTGTATGGAGGATGCCAAGTGGCTCAGTGATAAAGAACATACATTTCTATTTGGAAAATTAGTGGTAACATTCCTACAATGTTGCTCCATTGGATATGATTATACTTTGTGTAAGTCACCTCCTTAAAAGGAACGTTAAAAATAATGTGCATTTTAGTCAATCTGTTTCTGATATTGTTTTTGATGAATCAGCTTTGGTGTAAATATCCAGTGAAAATGTCAAATGATATACTCAATAATGATTACCATGAGCGATGGTAATACAATATATGCATATATTCACATGTGCACTACTATATTAACAATATGGTATGCATATGTTATGAAACAAATTATAACTTTTTATTATTTTATTAATTTCCGTATACAGACTAATGCATTAAAGGACATTAGGTTAATTACCAAAAAGGGCCCTTTAAACTGCAATACAGCTGCTTTTGCCTTTATATTGGCAATATAAAAAAAATCAGTTGTGGTTCTTCTTGAAGAAAATTAGATTACAACTAAACTATTTCATAGCATAAACACAATGTACACTTTTTAATTCATAATCTGGACAATCAAATATGTCTTACAGTTTAAATTCACTAGTTTAACTCAAAATTTGACAAATGGTGGGGAATGTACATTTAGTCTTTAAACAACCTTGGTTGTAATACTATTTCAAAAGCTTACCAATATAATCATATATATCAAGTTTTTTATCAGTATCACTTTCCAAACTGAAAATGAACTACATGGTAATTGTAACAAAAATAAAACCGAAGGGGGCGTACAGTACCAGAGTACGTTTATGGGTAAGGTGTATGTCAGTTAGCACAGAAGCCAAGGCCAACTCAACATTCTACATACAGAAGAGATTATGTTTCTATATGTAACAGACAGAAAGTTGTCAAAAAGTCAGCAATGGTGCAAATTTAAATGGCATTAAACCAAATTGATGCTCAATTCTGACTAAAATTATTATCATTGAATATAGGCATGTAGGCTATTTATGTGTGTACTACACTCTGTGCACTGTTATTTGGCAAGATGTATACTTAAGGATGAATTTTATTATTGAACAACAAAGTGCTCTCGGTCAATCCAAATTGTAAACAAACCACAAACATGACTAGGTAAGAACGGAGGAATGAGGTTTTGGCTTTCTTTGGAGAAACTCTGTGTGTACAATAGTTGGGCAAGTATTAGTGTGCAGAATAATTATGCAACTAAATCAAAAACAAAATTCCAATAGTCATTAATTTATTCCTCCCCCCCTTCTCCCCAAGCCGTTGCTGCAAATGGGAAAGTGTTCTCAGTAAACTTGTCTGGTAAAATAAATGTAAACTAAACGAAACACCCTCCCTCTTTATACAAATACACATCAATCAGCCGCGGTCGTGGATCTTAATTGAGGACGTCGGGCTCGCATTAAGTTCAGGACCAAAGGGAATGGAATGGTATGCAGCGCATCAAACCCATTGTGTGATACCGTTCCGTTCCGTTTCCAACAATCCGGACGGTAATGCGAGCCCGTCATCCCCAATTAAGTTCCACCGACCGCGATTGCACACAGGGTAGAATATTGACATTAGATGAATATGTTATTGAGAGACTTAAAGATTTTGTGTTTCATTTTAGTACATCTTAAGCCTTATAAAACACATTACAGCATATTTCCCGACATGCCAAACAAACTACAAACATGGCTGACTTTGCCCTTGGCGGCAATACAAAACCAACAAGGGAGTTGAAGTTCTTGAGGGAAAAGTAATTACAACAAAAACATTTAGTAGCATAAACACAATTTACCCCATTTATTACTGAATATCAGAAATGCTAACATTTTTAAATCGGAATCTGGAAAATCAAACCTTTATTACAGTTTAAAATG
>JACXGM010036940.1:0-11248 GCA_016801145.1 Umbra pygmaea
AATGTCCTTAACAACACCTAACACTATATAATATGATACACTAATGACCCAGTTCAAACAGGTAGGATAATGTCCTAAACAACAACCTAACACTATATAATACGATACACTAATGACCCAGCTCAAACAGGTCGATAATGTCCTAAACAACAACCTAACACAATATAATATGATACACTAATGACCCAGCTCAAACAGGTAGGATAATGTATTTAACAACACCTAACACTATATAATATGATACACTAATGACCCAGCTCAAACTGGGTCCTTAAAACTTAACACTTCATGTCACAGACAAAAACACAGTGCTAAATGTTAAACAAGAGCTGTCCATGCCACATTTATCACCCATACGTTACATGAGCTTCCATTTTCTCCTGTTCAGGGGAGGTAAATTCACCCTGCAGAGATGTTTCCTTAACAGTGATATCTTAAACAGTACTGTTGCAAATTTACAGCAAAGCTAGCAGATCACCGATAGGATGGTGTCCCTTTTGTGTGTACACTAGTAACATGTATCATAGCCACGTAACTGCTGCCGTCTTTATGACAGCTACACATCACTCAGCCTACACTAGTGTTTAATCCAGAAGAATGGAGCAAATTACCTGTGGTGTGGTGCTTTTATCCCATTTATATGCAGATGCATCACTTAATAAAGTTCTGTGGGTAAATCTAATAGAAACTGAGGTATTTGATTGCAGGCTGGTATTCAGTTTGATAGCCAGAGATCTATGTAATGGGGAAAAAGTAAGTTAATTAAAATAAATGATATTGCAGCCTACCAGGTTTTGCAAATGCATAATATGTGTGCATCCTTTTGATAAATGAGACAAATTATATTGTTTTTCTCACCAAAGGTTATTAGGAATTTGTCAACCAGATAAAATAACAATTTAGTCACTGCTTTGTCAAAGTTAAATTACTGTCATTTTTGTAAGTAATTACTACCACAGTTTCATTCCCATGTGGGAAGAATAATTGTAGAAAATTAATTGAATGGGAAATCTAGACTCAAAACACACTTCAATTAGAAATACCCGGTAATCACTGTAAACTATAAACAAGGACAAATGATGCACTAAACCACAATGCTACCACTTCTGAGTTGAAAACAATAACTCCCATCGTCGTGTCAGTAGACCTGGAGCTGATTGTGTCCAGATAATGTTGAAGATAGCAGGCAGCATTTCACCACCAGAGAAGGGTCTGCTGAATTCTCTCATTTCAAATTCAAGTTCTGTAATCGTCGGCTTGTTTAATCTTTTTTCTCCCATACTGCCAAGTCCTCCCTAGGTCAGTGCTGTGTTGAAAGGTTAAATTGGTTCACTCTTTCGCACAATCACAGCAGCTGTCCCTCCTCCCCCTTATGGAGCCCTTAATACGGGTGAACTTTGCCCACTTCGCCCCTTACGGCAGCGGCCAGCTCAATGGGGAGAGTCTTCTGTCTGGGACCTTCGGCAGCGCATCTCTGGACGGAGTCTCGGACTACTACTCCCAACTCGCCTACAAGGTGAGCCCTCTGCTCCAACCATCATTTTGTTTCCTCATGTTGTGTTTAAAACCCCACTCTCCTTTTGTAAAAACCAGCACTAGGCACAAGACAATTTTTTTTACTCAGTGGACGGTGATATGTGCTAGTGTCAAACCACCACGACGGCACTCGATTTCTCCCTGCTGTACTCTGGTAACCTTTATTCCTTGGCTCGTTTCTTCAAAGCAGAACAATCTGAGCAACCCGCCCACCCCGCCGGCATCCCTGCCTCCTACCCCTCCGCCTGTCAATCGACAGAAGATGATCAACGGCTTTGCCACCACAGAGGAGCTGGCCAGCAAAGCTGCTGCTATTGGTACGAACTGGGAGAAGGTTCAGCATGACCAGGGTTTATTCACCTATATGTCCTTTTGCCAGCCCCCAAGAAAATGCCATTTTGTCCAAAAGCATTCGAATAGAAATAAATCTGTCATATTTATTGCATTTAATTTCTTCTGGGAACCGTCTGAATGTCTCGATCTGTTCTTGTTCATGTAGTGTCTAAAGGTCTGGTCCCCAAACCACTGCATGTCCCGTTCAGGACTGAGGAGGACCTGCTGGCCCGAGCCATCGCTCAGGGACCTAAAACTGTGGACGTGCCTGCCTCTCTACCCACACCACCTCATAACAACCAGGAGGAACTCAGGTAAGAGAGACATCTGCTCAAAGTGGGTCGCCGCCTTGCAGGACTATCTATGTTATGATAGTCAGTGGTTCCAGCCTGATTATGGCTTCTCTGGTATTCTGGAACTTCCAGCAAGTGACACTGAAAATTGGCATAGCGCTGCCCGGGATTTGGGATAGATATGTCGGGTTCTCTACCTTGCCACTTTGCTGTCCAGCAACTCCTTGTGTGCATGTCGGGCGCATGTAAATTGACAGAAGTATAGTTGGTGAGCGTAATCATCCCATGCATGATCTGACTAAAGGCTTCGTGTCAGATTATCAGTGTGGAAAAAATCGGTCGGCTTGGAGCCATGTGGTTGAATGTACCATGTGAGCAACCCTCACCATCCCGTATCTGTCCAGGGAGTTGCGGAGCTGCCGAACAGGCAGAATTAGATGGAAATTGGACTAGACCGATTGAGAGGAGAGAAATTGGGAAAGATCAGTGATATAATACACATCTTTTGTGGACCAGTTTTAGCTCAATAATGCAAGATTTACAACCAGTGGTTAAAATCCAACTGCATGTATATGTTTATGAATTTATTTTTAAACATATTTAATCAGTGCTGTATAAATTAATGTGTTTGTGAATACAATTTTCCCCGATCAAAACAGTTCATCCTACACGTCCTTCATAGCTGTACTGCAGAGGGGGTACATCACCAAGGCAAAACAATGTTATGTTTTGGCTAAAGTACGAACATGCTGTCAGAGTTCAACTACGTGTGGTCATATTAACAGACGTTTAATGTTGCTATATGTCCTGGGTTCGATGGCGCTGCTCACTGTCCGTTCTGCCCCCGACTAGGCTACACGGCAATAGATTTCCTGCAGTAAAATCGATTTTCCAATGAATGAAGCTGTTTCTACAAGGTGAAAACCCTTCTGTCTCCACTGTCACAGTAACAGGCTGGGACAAGAGCAGTGCAAGGACCGAGATACACCAGACAGTTTTGTCCCCTCCTCCTCGCCAGAAAGTGTGGTTGGCATGGAGATCAGACGCTATCCAGACCTGTCATTGGTGAAGGAGGAGCCTCTCTCCCCGAGCCTGTCCCCCGTTTTGCCCATGCTGCCCCGCCCCTGGGGCAAAGGTAAACACAAACCACAACCAAGTTACAACTGGTCGTACACGCAAACAGATCACTCTTCAATAGGCCTTCAATCTAATGTAATTTATTAGGCCTTTTCTGTTTTTGCCACATACCAGTATTGGACAGGTCTACAGCATCATTACAGTTTCACTGAATATTTTTGATTAATTATGCTTGATATTACATTTCTTCCAATACATGTTGTTGCTCTTCCTGTAGGGTCAGAGGTTAAAATGAAGACGGAGCTGAAGACCGAGCCTTCTGGAATGTTCTTTGGCTCCCATTTCGGCGCTGTGTCTAATGACAGTAAGCCAGGCCTGGTGTCTGTAGCCATCACGCTGAGACCAGGTGCTGCTGAAGTGAGTTTGGGTTCTGTTGACTTCACTTCCCTCTGCTGTTAGGGAATGTTCATGTGGGGAAAAAAAGTTCAAGGTCTATTAAATGGTTACAAAGTTTTGTTTGGTTGTTTTATGACCCTTTTTTTCTCAGAATTGTGCCTCTTATTTTACTTTTGTTTCATTCTGAAGTTCATGGCAGAAGCAAAATCATTTTTTTTCCAGGTTTGTGAGTCCTGAGCTGCTCTGTACCGGTGGTGTCTGACACTGTTCTGTTGTCCCTCAGAACATCACTGGTGTGGTAGCAGCCATCTCAGACCTCCTCTGTGTGAAGATACCCAGCAGCTATGAAGTCAGCAGCACCCCGGGCCCAGATAGGGGCCCTCTCGCTATGCTCAGCGGTCTGAGGGTGGGTCCACACGGAGGCTTGGAGCACCGGCTGGGGGCCCCCACAATATACCCGGGCCGCAGTGCTGCTGGGGATCTGAGAGGCCCTCACATGGCCCCAGGGCAGCTCATTAGGCCCGGGGGAGCACCACCGCAGCATGGACATCGGCATCAGCACATCCGCTTCCACGCCGATGGTTCAGGTGAGGACCTGGGCTCCCGTGTTCCACGGCTCTGAGAATGACCTGTGGCATCGAGGTCCATGAGGCCATACTGTTTGGAAGTCCCACCTAGTTGACTGTAATAAATGAAATAATGTCCATGCTAGAATTTGTTTGTAACCATCTCTATGGCTACATTCCTGCACCTCATTGCCCCCTAATGTCCAAAAACTGGCATAACAGAGGGAAGTGCTGTAACTGTTCTGCTTGTCTTAATATGAGAATTCACTTCCATCCAGACAAGGGTTACTTTTCAAATTTCATTTGAGTTTTTCAGAAATAAAACAATATAAAAAGAATTCAAGCATGACTTTCCAGAGACTTCTACGATACAGATCGCTCATTTCTGTTGCATTGCCTGTCTAATTGATGTCTCCCTGGCCGACTGTTGGGCTAATTAGCCGCTCCTAACGATGTTTACAAACGTTCAGTTTCTTGGAACAAATCATGGTTCTCTTTGAGCTGCCTCAGGGCCCACCAGGTATTGATGGGTGTCCGTATTGATCTCACCCAGGTAATGAACTGATTCCTGATCCGTCCTTGGCCCTGGCCTCAGCCCTGGTCATCCTGCTACTTAGCACGGCTGTCAAGTTGTCAGGCACGGGCCTAATGAATGTGGTCAGTTGGTCCAGACCCCGACACCACAAATACCTTGATGAATGAGAAAGTAGACACCCCGTCAATGCACCGGTGGTGTCGAGAATTTGTCTCAATTATCTGGTGTTAATTGTCATGGGTGTTTTGTGTTTGAAGCTGTTTATCTTCAAGCCAATTGTGTGGACGATCTAAGACCATTAGCTTCATGTCCGTCTAAGCTGAATAAAAACATTGGAAATACGCCAAGAGCTGCCTTTTTAAATCAAGTGCTAAAACTCTGATTTATACCCAGTCCATGCAGGACTGGTCAGGATATGCTTCTACACATGGATCTTAACGTATTAAAGCTTTACTGTATTTGAGTTTTTTCCCCCCACAATGTTCCAACACCTATCAAAATGCAGTATGGTATTTGTAGTCCAAATGAAGATCCGATGTCTGTATTGTAGTTGGAGTTAAACAGCATGTGTTTTGAATGTTGTTGCTGTTCTTCAGGGCCTCCTCCACTCTGCGGGCCCCATCAGAAGACCCCCGGCAGCCCAGCTCCTGGATCCAAGCCCCAGTGGTGCTGTCACTGCAAGGTGGTGGTGCTGGGAAACGGAGTTCGCAAATCCATCAAGGACCTTCCACTTCACAAACAGGTACAGCCTGGTTGTACATGTTGTCCATGTCATCAGGTGATAATCACGTTGACCTCGTAAATGAAGTCCACCTATTGTTTAGATCTTATGATTGTCCATGGATATTCCTATCTTTATCTAATGGTCCACAATGCCTGTCAACACAGGTCAATTACTTCCCTTGTAGGATCGCTCCCGACCAATTATCTAAATGGATAGATTGACTAATTGATGAGCTTCTTGGCCAGTCAATCCAGTTAAAGTCGTGGATTAGTGGGGCGCTTATCTATTTCATCGGGGCAGGAGAGCTCTGGTCATGGCCGGAGTCTCAGACCTCAATTGAAACCAGACATTAATTCACATTCTTCCCTAGGCACACACAATAGTATGCATAGACACAAACACACACACCCCCTAAAGAACACGTGTCTGTACACACGCTCAGATTATAATCCTCCCATTGGAATGAAAATCATGTCACTGCAATTAGAAGGTTAAGCGATAGAATGCCCCTAAACGGCAGTCTGGGAGTTCACTGAGAGGTTAAACCCAGATTCCTTAATGTTGCTCTTTGATGGTTTATTTAATAATGCCTTTTAACATTGATTTTTTTCCTTTATCTCACTGCTTATGAACTCAAGTTAACACGAGACAGAGATACCTGAAGTGATTATGGCCTTGTGTTCTGCCCTCAGGAACAGGATGTTTCGTTGCGTTCAGAGGTGAACATGGTGTTCTGCAGTCACAGCTGCTTTCTCCTCTACTCTGCCTCCTCCCCCTCTTCCTCACAGCCAAGAACCACTACAGATACAAAGGTTTGTGTTCAGACCCATAACCCAAGGCGATTTGTTGTCCCCTCACCAATCAAATGGGAAGGTAGACGATGGAAAGGTCTCTGTGTTCATTCACCTGGGTCACAGGCGATTTCTCTGACCCTACTGTTCGTGAATCCCAGAACTTAAGTGAAATGCGTGTCTTCGTGTTTAAAACTGGCATTTTCATAAGTACATTGTAACATGCAGAGACCTAAAACTTCCATAGCACATGTGCTTGTATAGTTGTATACTAAAGATTCCCTCACCACACCAGCTTGAGTGGCTGTCTCTGAATCTGAGTTTGCAGCCCAATCTGGGCTGTGTGTGATGTTCAAACAACACCGCGGTTAATTTCTTATCTATAAAACAACTCTCAAGAAGATTGAAATGCCATTGCCGATGAAAAGCAAAAGTCGGGTACAAGATGTTTTCTGATGCAAATTTGCCTTTCAGTCATAGACTGTGTGGCAGGTTGAAATCACTTCAATCTCTGCATAGTTATGTCTGTAAAAGTACACTACGGCTGTTCAAGTGTGGTCATGAATCCTTCTCTGGAGATGATTTAAAAATGCCAACGTGCCGGCATTCACCAGGTGTAAAGAAATGCTGTGTCCGAAGCGGCACCAAAGTCTATCGCTATGCAACTAGAATTGTGAATCTAATGATGAGCTGCATTAGTGAAGTTGCCGGATTGCTTTGCTGCTCACTTTATAAAAGAAAACTGTTAAAATATGTTAGGGAGAGGGGCATCGACTGGCGTAGTGGGCATTGCACGACAATCTACGTCATGATAGTCACAGGTTTGAGCCTGACTGTGTTCTGATGTTCCCCTGGCCACTTGCAGGAGGCAGTGCAAATTGGCATAGCGCTGCCTGGGGTTTCGGGTTAGATAAATCAGATTATCTATCTTTGTGTCCAGATCGGGTGCCTGTGGGTTAAATCGCGGAAGTATAACTGGTGAACGTAATCATCCCATCCATGATCCGACAAAAGGCTTCCGTGTTGGATGAGCAGTGCGAAATGAATCAGCGGCTAGGCAACGTGGTTGGATGAACCATGTGAGCGCCCTTCGCCATCCCACACACAGATCTGTCCAGGGAGTTGTGTGTATATAAAAAACTAATGAAAAAAATACATCAGGTATTGATCAAATTTTAATGAGACAAGGTAAATTGGGTGGAGTCATCTCTTTTCATCATGAATGTGTAAATTTAGGTTTAGATCTGAATCAATTGCTATTGATAATTAACTGGTAACTTATGAATTACAGCTGAGAATGAAAGATCAAAGAGCTGGTGATGGGCTCTGTCATTGTCTCAAATTATTCTCCTAACTTCAAACTTAAACAGGCTAGCTTTCTAACACAACTTACCATTTGATTACTGTATTTTGGTGCATAAAAAAAGAACACACTCCTATAACACACAGGTTTTGTGTATAAAAAATCAATATTGTGTGCACACTCACAAAGCACGCATCAATTTTGTAGAGAGTTGACACCTAGGGTTGGGCATCGAGAACCGGTTCCAACTTGGAATCGTTTAAAAAATCAGATCGGTTCCAAAACGCGAAGGTTTTGCTTTCTGTAGCAGCCAGCCATCCATCGTACTGCCAGGCTCTTGTCTTGTCAGCACCGCCACAGAGCACACAGTGGCGCTCAAAGGTGTGGCTTCATTTTACTTTAAAAAAAAAAACAATTTGGCGCAGTGCAACATCTGTGACGCATGTACACTCACCTAAAGAATTATTAGGAACAACCGTTCAATTTCTCCTTAATGCAATTTTCTACTCAACCAATCACATGGCAGTTGCTTCAATGCATTTAAGGGTGTGGTCCTGGTCAAGACAATCTCCTGAACTCCAAACTGAATGTCAGAATGGGAAAGAAAGGTGATTTAAGCAATTTTGAGCGTGGCATGGTTGTTGGTGCCAGACGGGCAGGTCTGAGTATTTCACAATCTGCTCAGTTACTTGGATTTTCATGCACAACCATTTCTATGGTTTACAAAGAATGGTGTGAAAAGGGAAAAACATCCAGTATGCGGCAGTCCTGTGGGCGAAAATGCCTTGTTGATGCTAGAGGTCAGAGGAGAATGAGCCGACTGCTTTAAGCTGATAGAAGGGCAACTTTGACTGAAATAACCACTTGTTACAACAGAGGTATGCAGCAAAGCATTTGTGAAGCCACAACACGCAGAACCTTGAGGCGGATGGGCTACAACAGCAGAAGACCACACCGGGTACCACCCATCTCCACTACAAATAGAAAAAAGAGGCTACAATTTGCAAGAGCTCACCAAAATTGGACAGTTGAAGACTGGAAAGATTTTGCCTGGTCTGATGAGTCTCGATTTTTGTTGAGACATTCTGATGGTAGAATCAGAATTTGGGGTAAACAGAATGAGAACATGGATCCATCATGCCTTGTTACCACAGTGCAGGCTGGTGGTGGTGGTGTAATGTGGAGGATGTTTTCTTGGCACACTTTAGGCCCCTTAGTGCCAATTGGGCATTGTTTAAATGCCACGGCCTACCTGAGCATTGTTTCTGACCATGTCCATCCCTTTATGGCCACCACGTACCCCTCCTCTGACGGCTACTTCCAGCAGGATAATGCAACATGTCACAAAGCTTGAATCATTTCAAATTGGTTTCTTGAACATATGACAGTAAGTTCACTTCTAAAATGGCCCCCACAGTCACCAGATCTCAACCCAATAGTGCATTTTTGGGATGTGTTGGAACGGGAGCTTTTTGCCCTGGATGTGCATCCCACAAATCTCCATCAACTGCAAGATGCTATTCTATCAACATTTCTAAAGAATGCTTTCAGCACCTTGTAGAATTAAGGCAGTTCTGAAGGCGAAAGGGGATCAATCACAGTATTAGTATGGTGTTCCTAATAATCCTTTAGGTGAGTGTATTTCATGCATTGGAGGATGCACTACAAATATGATTCAACATTTGCCGAATTGCTAAAATTGAGGTGAATAACAATGTTTTTTTCTCTCTTAGATATATGTAACGCATTACGCAAATTTCTAACACAAGTAATGTTAGCAAACCTACCGCTGCTAAAGTTTAACTGCAGCGTGAAAGTCTGTTCACGTTAGCAGTCAAGGGAAAAATGACAGCGGAGAAAGTGGAAGAGTGCCACAAAAGTTACAGCTTATGTGGTGAAAAAGCTGCATCCCTTTGTGTGTCCTCCTCTACACCTAGTGAACGGGTGTTCTCAACTGCCCGAGACCAATCTGTGCATAACGTTTGCGCATACTGCCTGAGAAGGCAGATATGCTCCTATTTATAAACATGAACTGTTTTTAATGTAGGGAGATAACATGTTAGTTCAGATCAGGGCTTTAAGTTTTACATTATGTGATACACATTTTGGAGTAGGTGCAGTTATGCATGTGCATCTTAATCTTGTAGAGATTATTTTATCAACACCCACAGCTCCCAAAACTGTAAACCAGCATTGAATTAATAAAAAACATCTCTGTGAAATAAGCATGTAACTCCAGTTCATCGAGAATCGATAAGAACCGGAATAGAAAGAATTGGAATTGGAATTATAATTGTTAAAATCAAAACAATGCCCAACCCTAGTGACACCAACCTCACCTCACCCAGACCTGCATTGATTATTGACACTCAGCTTATCATTGTGTTACAAATTTTAAACACCTAATCAGCTTACCGTATATGTATACAAGTGGGTATGTGATCTACTGTTAATCATTGCACTTTTTCCTTTATTGTACTTACAGTACATCTTTTCTCACTTACTCAATAAAAACAAATAATTATAGTTTCTGTTTAGATGCTAATTATTTGTTATTTGAAATTATATTATTATTTATCCATGTTAATATTTTTGTTATTATTAAGATCAGACCAGTGTCTTCTATTACCAAATTTAATTTCTAGGGCAAGCTATTTTATCACAAACTATACTGAAAAAATATGATTAATATCTACCATTTTCCGCATCAGCAACGTCCCTGATCTTTTGTAAAAAAACATGCCGTACAACGCGCAGCCGCATATAGTAAAAACATACATAACACGCCTTGTATGCGCCAAAATACGGTATATATTCTCAGTTGGTGAAGGCTATATGATTAAGAACATAGTTAATAAAGAGATGGTATGTTGTTACTAAGCTTTTGAAGTATGAAGACTAGACAATATGAACGCACCCAGTTCCAGCTCCGTGATCACTTGCTTCTCAGCTGCAATCTATAGCTTTTAATTACCCGTAGCTCTAAAAATCGAATTAACACAGTGACTTCATCTAGGCTTTAGTTACCCAATCACAACCTCACTCTAATACTAGTCCACCAGTTAGGCAGGATTACGAATAAGAAATTATTCCGAAATTTATTAGCCTAGTTTAAGCTAATTTACATGGTCACCATTGTTAAGAAATGCCGTTCCTCTGACACATATTGAATGCATGAAGTTGCATTTTGTTTTTGGTCAAGTTTGACCATCTTCTGTTCTGTGCCTTATCTTTAACGTAAAATGTTTGAAGATGATCATTTGGTATGTTTCTCAGAATTTCTAAATAATATATTGTCAAATTCAATATGTATGCTATTTCGATATAAAATGAGCAGTGTTATCTGCTGGCAACAAATCAATCACAAATGTTTTCTGTTGTTGGGGAAACAATGGCTGAATCCCAATATGCATACTACATACTAAAAATACGTCCTACGCAGGTGGTGGTAAAGTACGTACTATTAAGTATATAGTAAGCGAGTATGCTAGCAGAATGGGGGATATACTAACGCGTCATAACGTTGCATCTAAAATTAGACCACTTCCACAAGCGATGAAGCCCGCGAAGCTTGAACATTAAACATTTGGCACAACCTGTTTGCATTTCATTTAAAATGTATTTAATATTAGTACAATAACCAAAAACTCATGTAATGACACGTTTATTATTACCTAACTTTTGGATACTTACA
>JACXGM010036941.1:0-11248 GCA_016801145.1 Umbra pygmaea
ACAATTTCCTCCAGACTAGCTCACGACAGATGCGCTGGCTGGCTGCACACAGTTTTCACGTGATTTGCTATGGAATTGTAACACTAGAGGAAGTGGTTTCTCACCAAAAAAAGTATCGGCCATAATCGGCGAGCAAAAATGCCGATTAATAATTATTTTGAAAACTCATAATCGGCCATAATTAATCGGCCAATCCGATAAATTAGCCGACCTCTAGTTAGAAGCATAGTTTACAAGTTCAAAGTTAAGGGAACAGTGGTTACACTACCTGGACAGGGAGGAAAAAGTAATCTATCAATGGCTGCAACCAGAGACGGCAGTTTAAGAATAATCCTTGAGTTACTGAAAAGACCTGCAGCAAAACTTGGTGGCAAAAGGCACTGAGGTTTCAGTGAGCACAGTAAGGCGTGTACTAAATACAAAATGTTTCCATGCCAGAACTCCAAGACGTACACCACTACCAAAAGCACAAGAAAAGTCAGCTCCAATTGTGGTGGATTTAACGTCCTGAGCAGTATATTTATTACCCTGGAAATCCAGAGTTCTCGCGAGATCGGTGTATCTGATATAGGCGTGCCAGAGGCGTGTTAAACAGTTGATGACAGCGCTGCGACCTCGAAGTCATTAGTAAACATTGTAAGATCGCTATGGATGAACACCAGTTGTTTAAAATGGCTTTGGCCACTACAATGAACGAGTTAGACTTGGCTTTTTGTCTAAAAAAGGAACAGAAGACGGTGCTAGAATCGTTCTTTTTTACGAAGGACGTTTTTGCTGTTTTGCCAACCTGATATGGCAGGAGTTTAATCTACCAGTAAGCGCCGCCATAGGGGCTTAGCAAAAAACCTCTGGTGACAGGTCGTAGTGTTATCCAATTGCTTACAGTGAAAATTTCAAATGCATGCTTGGTGCCGCCCCTCGAGCTGGGTCATTTTCATTACTCAATGCCAGACCCTTATATCCTCCCGATCTGGGTCTGGATTTTTCCAGGCTATATATTAATGTGAATATACTAATATTATATATAGCGGGTTAAGTTTGACATGAAGCATTGGTATTAAATGTAATACTAGGTATAGTTAAAAGACCAATAGGGATATAAGTATAACAGTACTTGCACTGGCCATTTGAATTGGATTGAGCATGTAAAATGAAACCATCTGAATGCAATATATTTAGATCGGTAGAAGTAAAGGATTTTCCTAGTATATTCAATGTAGGATCCATGAGTAAATTACCATATGGTAATGTTTAAATAATGTCTAGAAGACCCTTTATAATATTTTATTGTGTTACTATATATATTTTTGGTATTTTCTGGAAGCCAATGACATCCTCTGAATGTTGTAAGAGGAATTGTGTAATTATGACACTCTTATAATGACATACAGACAGGGTTGCGTAGAGTATTGAAAATATGTACTCAAGAACAACGACTGTTAATTGTCCTTAAGTAAAAGTAAAAGTACCACCTGAAAAACCACTCAAGTAGGAGTAAAAGAGTACTTGGTAAAACAAGTACTTAAGTATTAGTTACATTTCTTTTCTCCATACATTAATGCCATAGAAACAACAAGGATTTATAATTTAAGAGCGTACAAACACAAACTAAATGTGTTCTGTTTGACTAGGCATTTGTTTTCCAGAGTCAGCCTAAGTATGAGTCAAAAGTCTATTTGTGTATTTTATGTTCAGCAAAGGTGATTTTCAAAGTTTTTGTTGCCCAGTCTGGATCATTTCTAGTAAAAATCAATCCTGCACAAGATACAGATACCTTTTCTTCTTCCATCTTTATCAGCTAGGGCTCAAGGCTCTACAACCTGAAATACTACTGTATATACCTGATGTCACATGACTCTCAACACTGGTTACAGCAAGCCTGCAAGTCCTAAATATGGCATATCAATTACAACTATAATAATAATAAATAATAATAATAACCTTTATTTATATAGCACCTTTCATACAAAGAATGCAGCTCAAAGTGCTTTACATCAATAAAATTTCAGTATAACTATCTGTGTCTTTGTAATGAGCGAGGTGTCTCTACCGTCAGTTTAGTAATATGTGAAGTTAGCTGCACAAGTGCTACTGTACTGTAGCTACACTGCAAAAACTGATTTTTAAGAAAGTAAAAAAGCCTTATTTCTAGAAAATTGTTCTTATTTTAAGTTTAAAAAGAAAAAAAACTTGCCAAGCATTTTTCACATAAGACACATAGTCATATTTTGAGAAAATATACCTTACTTAATGACTTAATAAGATTTACCACCTAATTTTAAGATCGATTTAGCTAGTAATAAGGTGTGGACATATTTTGCTAATTATCCCAGCAAAGGAACAAGTTTATCTTCCTTATTTTAAGATTGAGACCCCTTGCACAATTTCTCAATTTAAGAATCTTATGAAATTAAAACAATTTATTTATTTTAATTTTAAACATGACAAACATGAAAATACAGTTTAACATGACCCTTGACTGATTTGGATAAAGGAATTACACAGTTCTGTGTTGCCGACTACCTTCTTAATAAATGAATTAAAAAACTTTCCATAACATCTCAGTAACTTTTTGACAAATTTCCATGAATGTTACATTTATGATCCACAGCTGTTTAATTTTTGGTACTGACTACTGCAAACTGGAAAAAAAGTACTCAAAAGCTGCGATTTTGGAGAAACTCGGACGCAGTTGTCTAACCAGCACAATTTGGCCCTTTACGACGTCACTCAAATCCCAATGATAAGGCGTTTTTTAAGGGAAAAACTAATTTACATGCTTTACGTTCTAAGTATAGAGTGTTCAATCCACATTTGTTAAGCAAAAAAAAATACAA
This sequence comes from Umbra pygmaea, assembly GCA_016801145.1. Taxonomy (NCBI): domain Eukaryota; kingdom Metazoa; phylum Chordata; class Actinopteri; order Esociformes; family Umbridae; genus Umbra; species Umbra pygmaea. Next base: position 2,838 of record JACXGM010036941.1, read on the forward strand.
AAAAAATAAATAAATCATATTTGAGCTGATTTTGGCCTCCCACTCTGGTACAGTAGGTGGCAGTATATACACCTTTCAGGTGGTTGCGATCTGCCAGTAAAACTAAAGAAGAGGAAGATTTGTCCCAGTTTTTTTCATCAGTCTGACGAACTTGGCAAGAAGTTGCAATTTCTAACCTCAGTGGTAAGTAACACTTTATTTTAAAGCGTTATTAGGTAAATAAACTATTTTATTAATGTTGCGTTTTTCAATGACATTTGTACATGGTTAAATTAGCGGTCTGTAACTTTAGCCGTTAGCTAATTTACCTAGCTAGTTAGCTAGCCAGATAGGAACATTAATGCCTTCAATGAACACAATCTCAAACATTTGCTAGTAAGGGCAAACTGTGTTTAACCTTTAGCTAGCTACAAGCAGAGTTGGGTAAGTTACTTTTAACAAATATATACAATTCGATAATCCAAATACAATTGTAAAAGTTACTTTTAAAAAGTAACTTATCCAACGCTGGGTACAAGTGAACCTAAAAGTTAAACCACTGAAAATATTTATTAAATATTAAACGAATCGGTAATAAATTAAATTGTTATAGTATTACTACCAGCAGCATCAACGTCAGCACAAACTACAAGCGCAGAACTCACAAGAAATGTATTTGAATGATTTCGTCTGACCAAATTTAAATGAAATATCTAATCTCCTCTCTCCAAGTTCTTCCACGATTCATTTCTGCTTTTTCTAGCGTTGTTTTCCTGAGTTTGTTGTTCTTCTATGGTTCGTAGTTGCCTAACTTCCTGTAATTGATCCGAAAGTCAGAACCATCCAAAAATTGTTTTCATACTGCAAACGAACCGAACCATGGTTCAGTTTGGTCCAGACCGAGACCACCTTTTTGATCGGACCAAAATTTGGTCTTTTGATCCGTACCGTGGTCCAAGGCACCTTTCACACCTGCAATTTTGGTTCGAACCAAACTGAAAAGTTCAAAATTCCGGACCAAATTAGGTATGTGTGAAACCGCCCTAAAATAAGAGAGAGTTTAACATGTACCTTTTTGGGGGGATTCTTTCAAACCAGTGGTTTTCACAGCTTTGCCATTTACCCTTGATTCTTATGGGTATGAAAGGCATGATGGTTCAAACTGTGATATGTGAAACATTACTACAATACCGAATGAAACATGTTACTTGTTTTCAGCTGTTTCCTAATATTCTACATTGATTATTTTGTTATCTACCCCTGAGAAGATCGCAATGCCTTTCTCCATTGATGTGCAATTTCCAAAGATTTGTAGTATGAGGGGCCTCTATCTATGGCCTTCACTTGACCTACTGTATCCTAAGTCTATTGCCACACTTTTGTGTGTTGCAAACCAAGGTGCTAAGAGACGAGATGTCCGATGTAACCCTTTCATATAAGAAAGCCATGTCTGAATGGCAACCGTTCATCGAGTAAGTAGATAAATCTCATATGGTGTTTGAAACATGTAGCTAATATTTCATTGCTGAGCATCACTGAATAGACTAATTATACTGGAGGATTTGTTCTTTTGTTCTACATTTTTAATGTATTGGCAGTAAGGAACAGTGGGCATTTCTTTAGAGGAAAAATAAACTTGTTTCAGCCTTTATTTTGAAATCAGAGGTGTATTTTCTGATATGCTCTGGAATAATATTATGCTTTTGTTTAATAAAGACCCTCAAAGTGAGAATGCTTCATGCTGGTTATTTTAAGTAACTTATATTGCTTTGTTCTTTTTCAAGAAATGTAATCTCATTTTAAGATTTTTGTGCTCATTTTGGAATGTTATTATAAGAAAAATAACTATCAAAATAAGAACAATAAAAACTAAATTTAAGGATTTATATCTAAAATAAAAAAAATTAAGGGCTTGTATCTAGCTAAACTTTTCTTTTTCAAGAAATTTCATCTAATTTTAAGATTTCTGTGCTAATTTTGGAATTTTATTATAAGAAATAAACTCTCAAAATAAGAACAATTGACAAAAAATTGCTTGTATCTAGCTAAACTTGCTTAGTTTTAAGCATTTTTATATAGTTTTAAGATAAATCTACACTTCTCAGTGTCAAGACTTTTTTGTTAATTTCAAGAATTCTTGGCAAGGAAAAAATGCTTACCCCATTGGCAGATTTATTTGTTGATACAGGACAATTTGGCCAGATTTAAGATTATTTAGCTTGTTTCAAGAAGGGTATTTTTGGCAGTGTAACCTTTCTGCATTACAACGTTAACGTTAGTTTGTTGTTATGATGTGTTAGCTAGCTAACTATGACAATGTTGGTTAGCTATTTTTTTGAGTAACTCCTGAACATATACTACAATCTTTTTGGTCCTACCCTTTTACCTCACATATTAGTGGTGTGTCATTGTAAATGGACCAGGTGGAGAAGTGTGAGTCCACCTTGAGGTAGCTGTATCTCCATATATTGGAGGGAACACCCAATTACCAACTTAGAATCAAATCAGGATCCAAAATAATAATACTAATTTAGACAAATTACTGAAGACAATTGTAATGAAAGAGTAGGTCAAATGTAACGGAGTAAAGAGTAAGTTATTTAAAAAATATATATACTTGAGTAGGGGTAAAGAGTACAGCCCCCAAAAAGTAACTAGAAGACTATTCGTTCCTCTGAAACTCTACTCTTTTAATCATTTGCGTTACGTGTAAAGCTGTACTACCCACCCCTGCATACAGACATATACAGAAACTGTCAATTGTATACAGTTCTAAGTCTGGTGCCAATGTGTCTAGGGGTGGAGAAGGGAGTGGCCATCTGTTAAGCTTAAATTGCAGAAATGGACAAAGGCTGAACTTAAAGGTTAGTTTGACAGCTGGACAACACGATAAGTGGGGGTAACGTATACAATTTCCAGACAAGTTGGCACCTGGTAACGAGAACTAACTTCTGTTAACCTAGAAGTGACAGAACACACGCCACCCTATGTAAAAAGGTTGCTATGATTTTGCCATGACACAATAGTATACTCAAAATCATATTTAGAAGCCACAGTGGATTTGGGATTCTGTTCCGTGGAGCGATAAAACAAAACAGAAACTTTACGGCACGATGGATCAGGGGTATGTCTGGAGGAAGCATACGCTGAAAAGAACACCTTGCACACAGTCAAGCGTGGTGGTGGCTCAGTGATGCTCTGGGGCTGCTTTGCAACCTCTGGCACAAGAAACCTGCAGCATTTAGAAGACAAATCCCAAGCATACCTCAAAGTACACCAAGGCTTGTTTGCATAAGAAGGTGCTGGAAGATGCTACAGTGGCCATCACAATCACCTGACTTGAACCCTTGAGAAGTCATTGTCAGTTGCATTGGCTGTTGAATATGGGGAAACCATGTTAAGCATTTGTTGTACAGTAATTGAGCTATTTCAATTGCTTTTGTTTGATTTGTTCATTGCAAACAGCTGACAGTTTGTACATTTTGACAAAAAAACTGATTTGCAACAGGGGTTGAATAATTTTGATTACAACTGTATGTGTTTGGGTAAAAGGAAAGTGTTTTCTAACAACATTTCTCCCACATTTCAAACAAATACATTGTCATTCAAAGCATGTATTTGCAGAAAATGACAACTCGTCAACATAACTAAAAAGATGCAGTGTTGTCAGACCTCAAATATGTTAACTTAGCATTAATGTTCCTATGTTGAGTTCAGAAATCAAAATTTGGTAGAATAATAATTGTATGATAATAATAATTGGCTTTCATTTGTCTTGCCATGCTCTCCACCAGTCTTTCACATTGATTTTAAGGTGAATTTATGCCACTCCTGTGGCAAATATTCAAGCAGCTTGGCTATTTTGATGACCTGTGACCATCCTTCTTCCTCTTGATCACATTTCAGAGGTTTTTAGAGGGTTTATTTAAGAAATTATGCAGTTGTGTAAAATATATATTTATTTTTCATGTATAATTAAATGAATTTTTTATGTCAAATTACAATTGTTGATATTGCTTTCCACCGTGCTATGATTAATTCTACTCTTTTAGGTTGAGAGTTTCAAATTAAAGTTGAATAAGAATATCAACTATTATATTTTGTTTGACCAATATTTTTTTTGACAGTCAAACATTACCCTTTTCTTATATCATATGAAAAGTAAATATTCAGTTCCAAAAGGCACTGCAGAATAGGACTGCCCCCCACAGTAAGTGCTTAAATGTTGCGTTAACTCAATAGTAGTAAGTACATACTACACAATGTAATTGTGTTAAAATACCTATCAGAAAAGTCTGTGCTAGAAGGGCAAAACAAATAATAAACAATACATGCATTAGTTCAGAAAGTAAGCAGTGATGGTTTTGTGGATTTGTTTTCGATATATTTTGATAAGTTCTTTCAGATGTTTTTTGAAAATAGGCATGGATTTTGCTGTTACCTACTTCATCTAGTAGGAGATACTACTAACGAGATGCAAAAACAGAAAAGAGTTTTGGTAGTGCAGAGCTGGAGCTACCCAACAATATGGGTGGGGCGGCCAAAAACCAGAGGTGGTAGAACGAAGTGTTGTGTACAGTAGGCATTTATGGGGAAAATAGATATTAACCTAGCTTGACATTTGTACTATTACCACCACTAGGGTTCTATCAAACAAAAGAATTACAGTAAATCACACTAAATCACTTCTAAAACCCAAACTGTTGAAGCTAGAAACAAGTGTCACCCACAAATGGCCCAAGGATGAGTGTTAGAATTACTCTTTTGGTTTACATACTTTACCATCTTTATCATTTTATATTTTTTTATCTCTACAATGCAGAGAATTGTCACATTCTGTCCATATTCATATTGCAAAAAAAAACACACAGTATACTGTATTATAAACGGTGTAAAACAATAGCTCTGCACTAAAAAGGAAAGGGAGGGAAAAATACATCTTTAAGTTAACCAATTCATATTGATTTAAAACTCTCTGAACAACAGAAATATTATGGGTTTAGAAATACATGCTGCCAATGACAATAGCTAAGTCATATCAGCCATGACATTGCCTTTCTCTTTTATACATTTTTCTATCCAGTATTCCCGCCTCTTTATCTCACACACTCTCTCGCTCACCCACATAAACACACACACACACACCCCACACACATACACAAATACACCTACACAAACACACACACACACACTGGATAGGACAATAACAACATAAAGTGCTAATTTGTCATTCTAGCAGTATATAGAGGCAGGCACCAGCAGCTTGTGTCTCAGCTTGGTTTTTGACCTCTGTGTTGTACTGCACTGTCATGCCGTGTTCTCATAAGAATTTTACCACATTGTTTTACCCCAAGCACTCAACGCGTCTGTTTCTACTACTTGGTCCTTTGGGTCATAGCCCAGGCATTAGCCCCAGTGGACCAGCTCTCATGTGGGAACAATTTTGCACAACTTGATGTAAAAAATTTGAAATTCACTTGATCGCAAGAAAGTCATGTTCCTAGACATAATAGTTAGAGTGGGAAGTATTTTTTCAGTGTTTGCAAAGTGTATTAGCTGTTTATATGGAAGCTACAACACCCTCCAGTAATGTGTTGGCCTTGATAGACCGGGAATGTGCAGTAACGTTAGATGAACAAAATGGTGAGTGGTCAGTATTTCTTTTTTAATGAAAAACGACAAGATGTTAGTTAGTTAACTGACCTACACTAGCATCGTTTTTGTTAGCAGTGATTTTTAAACCAACTTGCTTACTATATTTTTGCTTCATTTGAACACATTTGAAATAGCAATTTGGGTGGTGTAATTATAGTTTGTCCCAACACCTCAATTAAAGGCTAGATCTCATAAATTGAATGTATGATCAAGCTAATAAACAAAAATGACCTGAATGTTTGTGCCCATGGTGCATTTGTGATTTTCTACTGAAAAACATTTTTTCATTGTCTTTTTTTTGCTCACCTTCGCCAGTGGTACCAGTAACTACACTGTTAGTTAAAGCCATTAGGCATGAGGGTGTGTGTATGTGGCCAATACGAATATACACAAAACATCAGAGGTTCTCTGGTTCTGATGCTCTTCTGTATCTAGGGCACCTACAGTACAGTAGGAAGTAGCTAAGTAGCTAGGTAGCTAAGTAAAACAATGTGCTCTCTAGTTTCCATGTTATTCAATGAGTAATAGAATTCCCTTTTGAACCTTGAGGGGTAGATCTATATCTTACCAATGTCGGGTGATTAATTCTGTGATGTACACAATAATTTGACCTGCCTGGATTTGTAACTTGTATATTGTTTCTTTACACTTTAGGCATTTTATAATTCTATGACAATTCTATATAAGATCAATACATTATTTAGTTTGTGCCAAAATCACCAGGCCCTACTTAAGGAACGAACATATGGCTGTAACATTGAAACCCACAAGTTTACTTCCTTGCATACATTTATTTCTTCATTAGACCCATTTATTATACTAAGCACCTCTGTAGTTAGTCGCTGCATGTGATTTAGTTACACCACTTCAAATCTGAAGTTAAGAAAAAATGCAATTGGTGATTCAGACGTTGTCATTAATGATGGGCAGTTTTACAATGTTGTAGTGAAACATCTTAGAGGAGCCACTGACAAGGAGCAAGTGTCTCTTACCCTTTATGGTGAAAAATGATCAGAACATGACACAGTACATTGTTCTAGTGCACTGTTGCACTTAAATAGATATTTCTATTTTTAAAATTATTCTATTTCTCCAAACTGCTCTATGACTGGAGACTGACATAGTAAGAATAAATATACATACACAGACAATTAGTAAAAACAAGAAACAAAAAGTGGGGTAACACTTTTTTGGGACAGTGAAGCTGTGGATGCTTTACAGACTATTGCTTGTGAATGAAGGTCATGTTAAAGACATTCATGTGACTGAAAAGGCTAGGAAACAAAAACAAAACATGACCACAAACTGGAATCTGTGGCACTGACTCTAGCTCACCAGGAGGGGGCGACCGTTACAGAACAAACCTCACAAATTATTAGGGTTCAACCACGAAGTGGTAGAACCCTATTGTTTTTGTGTTGAATGGTTATTATAATTATTTGTTGTCTGCCACGCCGGCTGAAATTCCCGTGAGCTGGAATGAGATAGAAACATGAAACCTGGGGGAATAACTGAAAATGGTGTGCGTGTGCTTCGATAGAAATATGAACCCAATCGGCCACATGGTGGCGCTGGAATTAAGGCTTCAAAATGTAAATTTTGAAAGGCCACGCCCCTCACACCGTAAGTCCGATTGACTTGAAAATTCTCACACAGATGCAGCTCAGTGTGCTCTACAAAAAAGCCTCAAAAACCATTAAGGTCCGCATGCAAAAATTTACGCTATTTTGAATTTTTTGAAAAACACATTTTTGACATCTCCTCCTAAACCGTAGCTCCGATTGCCACCCAAGTTTCAGTGAATCATCATTGGACCAAGTGTATTAAAAGTTGAATAAACCATGTTGATATCTCAATTACTTTTCAAGTTATTGACCAATTAACTTTGAAAGGGATGTGGCTCTGGACATTAATGACCACAAATGAGCAACAGTGAGGCCAATCATCACAAAACTCACAGGATATGTTCAGATAAGTGCCCCAGACATACCCAGACAGTTTCATATACATGCACCACCAGGGGTCGCTACAAGCACAAGATAGGTGAGTGGCAATACACAAATTTTACTATTAATTGTATATTCATTCTCCAATCATGACAAATCTCTTAATAAGTAACTGAACCACACCCTGCAAGTCTCATTCAAATTAACCACTAGGGGGAGCTTTAAATGTATAATAACTGCATGTGTAATGACATAAATCAAGCTATAGATCATAAAAATGATAAGATATGTTTTATAACAATGTTGCACCTTGTGTGAAATGACTTTGAAGTCACTACTGAGAAAAAAGGGTTGAACCCGCAAATCGCCGCTTGTGGCTATATTTATTTTTACATCTATGCTACATTTTTTGTGCAAGCAGAATTTAAATGTTTACTATTGTTTGCTACTGGGAAAGTAATGTAAATGTTCACAGATCCCATTTTATTACCATAAACAGGAGTTTAACAATGCTAGTAGCTCAAAATAGCTCATCTTAATGACTGACTATGGTTACACTTTATTTGGAGAGTCTGACATTCCATCTGAATGTGCTCTACACATAGTTTGTTGATGATATGATTATCAACAAACTATCAACAAACCATGTGTTGATAAGCAACTAATTGTGTATTTTAAGGGTAGGGGTAAGTTTAGAATATGTTTTAGGGTAATGGTTAAGGTTAGGTTTAACATAAGGGGAATGGTTAAGGTTAGGATTAGGGTTAGGGTTAGTAGATAGTTTGTTAAAATGTTGTTGACAGTATGCAGATAATATGTAGAGCATCTAGA
>JACXGM010036942.1:0-11248 GCA_016801145.1 Umbra pygmaea
GTGTATAGAAGGTGTGTTGAGGAGTGTGTATAGAAGGTGTGTTGAGGAGGAGTGTGTATAGAAGGTGTGTTGAGGAGGAGTGTGTATAGAAGGTGTGTTGAGGAGGAGTGTGTATAGAAGGTGTGTTGAGGAGTGTGTATAGAAGGTGTGTAGAGGAGGAGTGTCTATAGAAGGTGTGTTGAGGAGGAGTGTTAGTGGCAACTGAAAAGGAAAACAGGGAATGATTGATCAATGTAAAATAAAACAAGTCAGAAGCAAGAAATGTAGCTAATATCCATCTACTTATCGCCACCCACTTCTCAAATAAATCTCCTCAAGTTCAAAATTTATGTTCACCGGAAAACAACAGTACATAACCTTTTATGACATCCACCAATTTTCATACAATTTTATGTAGGTTAAGTAATTTTTTTAACTACTTTTTAAAGGTGAAGCGTCAAAATTGTTTGACATGTTGCAAATCGTAAGGTTCTAGGCTACTTGGGCTACAGACACTACTACCTCAGGTAATATTCAATTTCTAACTTCTAAAGTATAGCTAAAGGTTTTGCTAAAATTGCTAGCTTAGTTGTAAATGTTCATATTCATCTAATAACCAGATCGCTAAGTGTTCAATAATATGCGACACGTAAACAACCACTGTCAATCTTTACTGTATTTGGGAAAGAAATCTTTTGGTCGACATCACTGTTTTAAGAATACACATGAGGGCACACGGGTAGGCAAGGAAAACTTGGTCAGTGTCATTAATTCCTTAACAGGAAACCAAACAAACAAACTATTGTTCTAGTGAACAGTTCGGAGAACACCACTATGTAGCTTTTTGAAACAAAAATTACTTTAAATATAATGTAATTGAACTAAATCTGGAAGTAGACAATAAACGTGGATGGTGGCATATAATAGGGGTCATATTTTTTAGTTACGCTGCTTATGAACCTAAAAATAACAATATTTCTAAAAAACATTTAAAATGTGATGTTCGGTAGCAAGCTAGCTAACATTTTTATGACAATAGTAATCGCAAAACATAAACAGTTTGATGTAAATCTACGCTGTGTTGTTCAGTTAGTATCAAGACAGCCCATGTTACATGTCCAGTAGTGGTGGGCGTCAGATTGCTCAGTGGTTATGGAGTCACAGTTGTAGCTGGATGAACTACTACAGGGGATATTCCTATACTGACTGTAAGTTGCTTTGAATAAGGGTGTCTGCTAAATGACTAAAATGTAAAAAATGTTAGAGCTCCAACCCAAGCTGCTGTGTTTGAAGGCATCGTCACTGCACAGGTCAGACTGTAATCAGGGTCTGCTTATACTAAGGCCCTTTGGGGCCACTACCGGGCTTCTAGATACCCCCCAGAGTTAAAGGTCAAATGTGACTAGGTTAGTTCTACGAACTTGTCGGTCAGGTCCACTGATATCGCCATGGCAACCCAGCTGGCTGACAGATTGCACACAGAGACACAGTCATTCAGCACACCCAGACCAACACATCCACTCAGCACCTGTACTCACCTATCTGCTGATGCTTTGAATTAAGGCCAGGTACACTTTGTCTCTATCAGACAAACATGACTCTAAACACTTTTCCGTCCAGACTGTAGAGGCACACCCACTCATTCACATACAGAGACAGACGCACACAAACACATCCACTCCCTCACGCACACACAGAGCCACACACTCCTACACACTTGAACACACATCTTTTGTTCTATCCAAAACGCCCTCCCCAAACACCCGCCCCAGGTCTGGCAGTGTGCATGGGCAAGGTGGAGTGCATTGCAGGTTCCTCAGCCCAGTCCCCACCTCCCAGTGTCCACATGCAGCTCCAGGGAAGGGTGCAACCTTTATAGATATGCCCCAAGGCCTGGCCTGTCCACCTGCTGTGGCTCCTTTCAACAGTGCCTTCATAGCTGAAAAAGCAGGGACCATAACGACCATGCATGGAGGAAAGCACCCAGATGAGTCAGCATGGCACATTGACTTTACCTGAGAATGTCCAAATCCTAAGCTTAACCCATTCCAACAAAAGAAAACAGGAACAATGTATTTAATTATTTCTCTCTTTGAACTGCTGGCAGATTCTATAATACAGACTCTGCCCATGGTAGATTGGGGTCAATTTAGTGCTATAGGATACAAAGACATTTGGGTGCTTCCGACTTTGTGGCAACAGTTTAAGGAAGGCTCTTTGCTGTTCCAGCATGACTGTGCCTCTGTGCACAAAATGGAGACCATAAGACATGGTTTGATGAGTTTGGTGTGTAGGAACTGACGTGGCCTGAACAGAGCCCTGATCTCAACCCCAATAAACACCTTTTGGGATGAATTGAAACGTTGATTGCGAGCCAGGCCTTTTCATCCAACATTAGTGCCTGACCTCACAAATAGTCTTTTGGCTGAATGGGCACATATTCCCACAGACACACTGTGAGGGTCAGGTGTTAACATACTTCTGGATAGATAGTATACTTACAGTCAGTTATGAAAATAGTTGGACAGTGACACAATTGACATTTCTGCTCTGTGTGCCACCACAATGGATTTGAAATGAAACAATCAAGATGTGCTTTAAGTTTAGACTTTCATCTTTCATTTAAGGGTTTTGTCAAAATTATTTTATGAACTCTGTAGGAATTACAACAGCTGCGGTCCCTTAATTGGGGACACTGGGCTGGCATTACGTTCAGGACCGGAGTGAATGGATCTTAATTGGGGATGCCAGGCTTGCAGTATGTTCGGGACCGGCGTGAATGGAACGGTGTGTAGCGCATCAAACCCATTGTGTGATACCGTTCCGTTTCCCCCAGTCCGGATGGTAATGCGAGCCTGGCGTCCCCAATTAAGATCTACCGACTGCGGCTGAATTACAACCATTTTTATTTATAACCCTCCACTTTAAAGGGTTAAAAATGTATTGGACAAACTAACAAACTCGTGAATTAAATTGTGAATTGTAATACTTGGTTGAATGCCTGAAGCCTGGAACCGATAAACATCCCCATATACTACACTGTAAAAAATGTCTGTGGATTACAACCATTACTGAGATGTGTGTTCCCATCAATGTAGTCTATTTAGTCGCAATCTACTAGTGAGTGATTCACCATTGCAGTTCTTATGAATGCAGGTTGTGGGTGATAAAATATTACAACTTTGGATATGAGTTCGGTCAGATTCTGATTAGTACTAAATATGTTAATCATTAAAAATTAAAGTTCTATTTTATATTAGACTGTTAAATTCACAATAAAACGCTGTCTAATTTAATGGTAAAAAGCTGTATGTTCACGGTACAATAAATGTTTATGTTTATGGTAAAATTACAGTTAAATATAGAATTAAATACAGACCTTGCCTGTAAAATCAACAGTACTAATTCCTTTTACCGTAATAGTGGAAAAAGTTCTACCGTAATAGTGGAAAAAGTTCTACCGTATTTATTACGGTAAAGTTCTGGCAACCAGAATTGCCAGTTTTTTACCGTAAATTTAACATTTTTTTTTTACAGTGTAGGTTTCCTTCCAGGTGATGCACTGCCAGGTCTTTACTGCAACTGCTTTCAATTCCTGCTTTCAGTTTCGCCTTCAGAAAGTGAAATGCATGCGCAATTGGATTCACGTCAGGTGAATAACTTAGCCATTGCAAATCATTCCACTACTTTGCCTTACAAAAGTTGTGGTTTCATTGTCATTGTCCATCTGCACTGTAAAGCGCATTCCAATAGTTTTTGCAGCATTTGGCTAAATCTGAGCAGGAAATATACCCCTAAACACTTAAAAAATCATCCTGCTGCTTTTGTCAGCAATCACATCATGAATAAATGCAAGGGAACCAGTTCCATTGACATTTATACATGCCCAGGACCTAACACTACCTCCACCATGCTTCACAGATGAGGTGGTATGAATCGGATCATGAGCTGTTCCTTTGCTTCTCCATAGTCTTCTCTTCCCATCATCATTCAAGTTGATCTTTGTCTCATCTCAACAGGAATCGTGTTATGATATACTTTGGTTTCTTATTTTACAGTTAATGTTACTAATGAACTGATGTTCATAGACTAATACCGGCAGTGGAGGCTAGTAGATCTTAATTGAGAAGGATGGGCTCATATTGATGTCTGGACTGGAGTTATTGGAACAGAGTTACACACAGAGTTAAACCCAGTGTGAGAAATTATTCAATTTACTTCATTTCATGAATTAATATGTGCTCATCCTCCTCTATTAAGTTTCACCGACCACCAATGAATACCAGTGCATTTAACATTTAGACATAGGCGTAATTGTATGGGGGGACAGGGGGACACGTCCCCCCCAATATTCAAAGAAGGACATTTTGTCCCCCCCAATAATTGATAGTATAACTACGATTATGCGCCCAATATCGATGCGAATGTTCGCGCATGCATGTCTTTAATCTTCACCTCACGCTCCAAATTTCAAACTCTGGTCCGGTCAGCATACATTCTAAGTCCATTCCAACTGCCTTATACTGTACTGTATGAAGAAAACGATTTCACTAGAATCCATGTCATATTTTACACCTTACCCTTGTAGCTACTCATGTCTGGTCAAACGCGCGTGAGTTCAGAGCAGAAATTAGACAGACCTTGTCGCCTTGTTTATGGATGGTAAATACCCACAGTTTGGTGACATCGAAGATAACGACTGGTGCTTAAGCAATCGGACTTGCATTTCACTTGAATTTTGACTTGTACCATTAGATGATCCCGTTTCCACCCGATGACGCCAGCTTTCATCTCCAGGCGGCTTCACGGTCTTCGTTCACAAGAACACCAAACTGTATTGATGCTACATAAAGACTATGGTCACAGTCCACCCATCATATCTTCATTGCTGGACAATAATTGAACACAGATTGACCTTATTACAATGGGCTGTGTACCTTCAGATCCACCACCCGGTATAGCCAGAAAAGGACTGGCCACCCCCTTGAGTCTGGCCTCTCTCTAGGTTTCTTCCTAGGTCCCTCCTACTAGGGAGTTTTTCCTAGCCACTGTGCATCACTTGTGTTGCTTGCTTTTGGGGGTCTCGGGCCGGGTGTCTGTCAAAGCACTTTGTGACAACTGCTGTTGTAAAAAGGGCTTTATAAAATGAATTTGATTGATTGATTGATAGTTAAAATTTTATTTCAATATTTATTTAATTACAATGCAGCCTGGATTAATCCGACGTTTGACAAGCTAGCCACAAACAACTAATATCCAAGCAACTAACAGGCAAGGTAGAAGTTAGTAAACCTGTTCAGAACAGTACTGTAGCCTCTATCGTTAGCTAGCCAGGCTTTCTGGGAGGTTACAGCTCGAGTCCCTTACATCCCAGATCTGAGCTAGCGTCTTGTGCCACTTTCCTTTCTTCTCATTTGGGGGAGCAAACGCTAGAAATAATCAGACAGCTCTGACATATGTTCTTCCGTTCATAATTTTCATCCCTTTAGAATGTAGTTTCCATTGAATTTTACAGCATACATGATGATAATGAACAGGAGAATTACAGCAGCAGCTGACATCCTTTCTTTGCATGTTCTGTAATACAGGACACCATACTGGCATTAATTACTCTGAACTGCTTTTGTGACGGGATGTCCAGGAAGAGTCAGGAAAAGAGTCAGATGTGAGGGACAGTAGATTGGATGCTGAGGTGAGTGATAAATAATATACTTCTATAAGGCACCAGTATAGCACTGCTGAGAGCTGTTCAAAGGCATGATGCATTGCGGAGTGCCTGGAGACAGCGATTAACTATGGTATATTGGCAATATATAAATAAAACCCCAACATGCTTTATTGCTTTTATGAACCGGTATCCAACGTGTTTAGAAAAGTCAAATTTGATGTGACTTCATACCTATGGTATACGGTCTCATATACCATGGCTATCAGACAATCCTGTTTATAATACAGAATAGCCCTCTGGACCTGTTTAGTGTAACATATGTTATGGTTCTCAGTGTTCAAATTTTTCTATGGTGAATAGACTACTGGCCTAAAATCTGTTGTTTTCCATATGACAAAGCTATTCATGGGACATAATTGTACATTACAAAAAACACAGTTGGTATACACTCACCAGCCACTTCATTAGGTACACCTTGCTAATACCTAATTGTCCAAGTTTGGTTGGCCCGTGCAAATTGTAGCCTCAGTTTCCTGCTGCTGTAGGCCATCTGCTTCAATGTTCAATGTGTTGTGCATTCAGAGATGCTCTTCTGCATAACTTGGTTGTAATGACTGGTTATTTGAATTAATGTTGCCTTTCTATCAGCTCGAACCAATCTGGCAATTCTCCTTTGACCTCTGCCATCAACAAGGCATTTTTTTTCTCCAGAAAACTGCCACTCACTTGATATTTTCTGTTTTTCTTACCATTTTCTGTAAACGAAAATCCCAGTAGATCAGCAGTTTCTGAAATACTCAAACCAGCCTGTTGGGCACCAATAACCAGACCACGTTCAAAATTACTTAAATCACATTTCTTCCTCATTCTGATGCTTGGTTTGAACTTCAGCAGATCACCTTGATCATGCCTACATGCGTAAATGCATCGACTTGCTGCCACATGATTGGCTGATTGATTATATATATATACAGGTGTACCTAACAACATGGCCAGTGCGAATTTAGAGCTAATAGTATTTTTAATGTGTCTTCAGCAGGCATATTACTGGCTACTTGTCAATCAATTCAGACTAAGTAGTCTATGCTGATGCTGGAATCATTATAGAGTCTGACGTTTGCTTGACAATAACATAAGAACATAATGCCTGGTTGTGTACAGGCCTAATTTTTTACACATTAAATGTCATTAGATCCCATTCCCTTAACTGTCTCTGACATTGTCCCCCCCAATGTGGGACTGACTATTTCGCCCTTGCATTTAGAGTTCCACAACAATCCTGTTTTAATGTGTTGTGTATCTGTATACATATGTTAGGGGATACATTGTTCATCAAATAGGTTAGTTGTCATTTACCTTAAAAAGACAATAGTTTAAACTAGTGTCTTGCAGACAGTTTAAATCTCTGATAAATTATATTTTTAATGTTGTGGTTGTTTAATTCATGTTTATATTTTATGTTTCTATTTGTTGTATATGTTTTAGGTTTTGTAAAACAAATACAGCTGTAAAAGAGAAAAAATAAAATTATGTAATTAAGTGGGAGCCACTTGGCGCTTGGCCCCTTGGAGCCCCTGCTATGATGGGTTTATTCTGATTTTCAGCCTAATGATGGCTCTCTTCACTGACAGTGACAGCTCTTTGGACTTCATAATGATGATTACAGCAATAGATTCCAAATGCAAATGACACTATTGAACTAAAAAATAGGCCTTTAAGCTGCTTACTTGTAAATAAACTAATGAGGAAAAAACACACATGGCTCAGGTCGTGGCAGAGGGTTATCAGTGCCCTAATTAACTGATTTCTTATATGTGAAGCTCATCCAAAACAATTACTTCATCATACAATTACTGGTCTTGTTTCTAGTTCAACGTTCACACCTGTTATGCATCATCAGAACTTGTATTCATTCCCTCTGTGTTGTTCTGTGTCGGTCATCATCTTTATGTGTCTGCTCTGTATGTTTTGCTCATCATTTGGAAGGCCATACTACGGTTTCTAGTGCCTTCTGTCAGTCTTCATGTTTACAGTATTCTACAGGAGTCCTCCAATGTCCGTACCTAGTTTGTACACCTTTACTTACAGTTTATTCAATTGTTTTTTTTTCCTGTTTTGTTTCAGCTGCCTTATTGCCCTTAATAAATGTCACACTATGGACTACCGCTCCTGTTTTCTTCCTACCCATACAGTACCATTACAAACCAAATGTCCAATTAAAAAGAAAGTCTTTAATTCAAACTCATGTTCATTATTTAATTTTAACTCCAATATGCTCTGGGAGACAGAAAAAATAATGATAGTCTATGTCAAATTATTTATTGACCTGTACATTTAACCAAACCACATCTTAAACAAAGTATAAATGTAATTTGGTACAGCAGCACTATTTATAAAAATAGCCTCCTTCACCCATACCTTCTCCATTCAACCATATGCTGCGTTTGTTCTGAGTTTTGGTATTCTAGATCATAAGGCTGTAAAGCTCTGGTCCTTAACGGTTTGGGTGACGATCCTTTAGTTCCCTCCAATTACGTGTTGCTATGGCTGAGCAAGAAAAGGAATGCATGTTTTAGGTTTACGTTATAGGGAAGACAACTGTTCTAGTTCCATTGATTTTTTAATTAAGCTGCAAAAGCCATTAAAGGCAGTGGATTGCGTCTGCTTTGACACCTTGAATGCTTACTCATAACCCCTGACCCTTGTACATCTGGAGAGTGGATGGGTACCCCAAATTAATTAAAGCGCTTTTTTCTTTACAACTCTCGCTGGTTTACGGCAGGTCACCCACAGGCGCCCGTGTTGCCGACCAAACCAGACACCACATTATTAATTCGCACAGGCAGAGATCATGACAATTTAAGAGTTTTTGTTTAACTCCATGCACCGGGGGATTTATATTCCCCGATGACTTCAATAATGTAACAGACCTATCGTCTCAAAGGGTCATTATAGCAGTAAGCATGTTGGTTCAGAGCGTGCCTGGGGAGAGGCGGGTCGCTTGGAACGCTTCCATCCCTGGCTGCTACTCCGCTCTGTTGCGTCTCCAGAGAAAGGCGGGGTGACTGTATTCCAAATCCTGTCAAAAACGGGCTACATCGTACATCTGGGAGAGAAAAAAACAGCACGACCGGAGCAAACGCTGTTCAGAGTTCGAAACACACCTTGTCAAGCCCGGTACAGACGGGAGCTAAACCGGTAACAACCTATATTCTTAGTGTAGCTATTACGCACGGAGTCAATGTAAATGAATGAGTTCTTCAAGTTTATGCAATTTTTTTCACATGTTATTTGAATATTGCTACAATTATTTAGAATATAAATTACTCATTTGTTATACAGAGTTGCAATATTTCCCAAACTCAGATATCGAACGATAAGACACCTAAGGAACCATGACGGAATTATCACATTACTGCCAGAGGATGACTCTGGTTGCTCTACTTCTTACAACAATCTCAGCCAGCAAAATGAACGTACCAAGACTCAGACTTTCATACAAAGGTAAAATACATTAAGTTACGTGTCTGAAGAATAATTTTAATTTATTTGTAATTTTTGTCATATATCGTATGTAAAAACCTACGCATAATTTTTCCTCAATGTTCTGTACATTTTTTTAAAAATATATATTTTCATTGTAATTACATTATTACGTCATGGATTTTACTTGAACTGGTATACCCATTCGTTATTTTATCAAACACAGGCTAACTATAGGTAAATAAATTGTATGCCTATTAAAAAATGTTAGGCCCTATGCAATATCAATATATTGTTCTGGAATATTTTGTAGACATTGTAAGATACAATTTAAATGTTCATGTCTCAGAGTTAAAACTAACTTCCCACGCAGCGGCTTCTTGGAGGGTCTTGGAAAGGTATTGCGAACGCCATATGCCTGATTGTGGCTACTGTGTCCGCGGTTAGTTTCCTAACATTCGTTTGTTGGTTTTGACTTGAGGTGAGCACAGCGCCTACCTTACTCCCTGAAGCGCTTCTGGCATATTTTCACCTCTTCGCGGTCGGGCACACCGTGGTGCACGAGGCTTTTATTCCATTCCTGCGTGATAATTAGGTTTATTGAGCGGTACACCGCTGTTTGCCTCATAATCTGATAGGCTTGTCTCAGCAAACACACAGCTGTTTACTAATATAAATTGTTAATGTATTTCCTGAAACTCTTTTTATTCAACGGCTGTTTATCTTCACCTCCAGTGGGAGATCTGTAGGGCACTAGATCAGCCTCACAGTTAAATAGGGCATACATGTAGAAACCGAACTATTTCAGATTACCCTAGCTCGTAAATGCCTTGCATGTGTGATGCCCTTGAGGATAAATATCTACTTAGGACACAGACTGTATAAGTGCTTAGCTTGGCTGGACCATAGTACTTCCATGGTCATTCAGTCACTCCCCAGTTCTTCTAGGTCGAACTTATTATTAATAACAATCAAAAGGCATTTCCTCCTGTTGGACTGTATGCATGATTGATTAGAATGTAATCATGCTAATAGCTATTGCCTTTATGCTGTTGCTGGGAAAATGGCACACTAGACTGGTTTGTAAATGTTGCCCTGTGTTGACCACCTTCTTGCCCTTAGAGATCAGTTAGTTTCCCCTGTTCAGATTGTTCTCTATTGCCCCAAGGCATCATCATTGTCTGGGGCTTTAGAGGTCATTTACAAGCAGGAACTCAAGCCATTATCTAATTTAATAAATTAGGAGTAGTTAAAGCAGGAAGGGGCACTAAGTAGCCTGGCTTCCTCTGAATCACAACTAGAAATCCTGCTCTCCGTCCGGTCCACGGCTCCATCTCTTTATCCCTCTTCTCTAGCTTCACTCCTACAGTAGATAAGCATGAGTCCGTTAAGCCCATATGCTCCTGCACTGTGATGGCCCTGGGTGTCAGGCTGAATGGATGGTCGTTTAGGGATCAGTCTGTGTTTGTGATGGGAAGTGGGAAACAGCCACCAATGCCCTGCCGGTGGGCTCGTTAAGTGTGTTTGGGTCTCAGAGCTGGGAGTCCGGAGGACAGGGGTGTGTAGTGGTCTCAGGGGTGTCATTGTAGCCCCAAGGTTTGGTCTGTGCGTGATGGTGACTGTTTAGATGGAGCCCCCCTGGCTTCTCCTAGGCCTCTCTCTTTTCACCTCCCAGCATGCACCCCTCCTCCCCATCAGACATGTATCCAGATCTTAGTTGTGACAGTGGATATACAACTCACACAAACCAACACACACCACTGGATTTTTCCTAAACATGTACACAAACACTAATAGTCAGACACGCACACACACTGCTCCTCAACATCCCCTATTTTGAAAGGATTTAACTTGTGCTGCAGATATAGGAGCAGTTTATTTTAGCGTTAATGAACTCATCTGATTGTTTTTACAGTGTTGTCCAGATGTTACCCGACCAGGGATATAGAAGTAACTCAATAATCTGTCATTCTGTCCTGAGACCTTGAGGCTGGAACTCTGGGTGTTTCCATCTTGCTCTCTCTCTCTCTCTCTCTCTCTCTCTCTCTCTCTCTCTCTCTCTCTCTCTCTCTCTCTCTCTCTCTCTCTCTCTCTCTCTCTCTCTCTCTCTCTCTCTCT
>JACXGM010036943.1:0-11248 GCA_016801145.1 Umbra pygmaea
ATGGTTCATTTGTTTTCATGTGTGCTTGAAACATTTAATTCAGCTATATTATAGAAAACAATATGATGCCATCATGAGATAGAGATAGAATTAAGCAGTAGAACAAAAGGATTCATTAAATATTAATTTAAAAGATAGCATTGACTTTGAATGAAGTCGGTTCAATCTAAAAAAGTAGCTTACATGTAGTAAGCTACTTATGCCATTTTTTTGTAGCTTAGCTTGCTACATTTTCCTGGGGGGAGCTTCAGTGTAGTGAAGCTTCTTTTGGTGTAGAATAACTAGTAGCTTAGCTCACTACATTTTACAAGTAGCTTGCCCAACACTGAAAATAAAACACATGTATAACACAGAAGTCTTATGTTTAACAGCAGAATAAGGCAGGTCTTGAATTCAAATTTGTTTGGAAAGTGCCTCTTTTGAGGACTACAGACAGAACGGTCGAACCATATTTTCAAAGCTTATATTTATAATTAGGCGGAATTAAGGTAGAAAAACCAATTTGAGGTCATTTTGTATTCCAAATTAAATCTCTGCAAATTTGAGAACAAACAGGCAGCAATGAGATTTGAAAATGAATGTGATTGGGTGTTTTCAGAAACTCACCCATGTAGACTAACATTCAGTGGGGTCCAATTATTTAGAACTCTCTTGATTTTGTTGCAGATTGGGCGCCTGTAAATTCAATTCCGGAAGTATAGTTGGTGTCAATCATCCCATGCATGACCTGCCTAAAGGCTTTATTGGACAAGAACAATTAGGAGGGGGGGAAATAACAAATAAAAATTACAAATATTGTGATGTTTCATAACACTCTGCACAAAGGTCCTAAAAATACTAAAAGACCAGGAGAAAGAGGGCAGCCTTGCTTAGTGCTCCTATATGATTAGGAGACCAGGATGCCCTGTTTGGACTTGTGCTAGAATGGGGCTAGTGGAGCTAGAATGAAGAGTACAAATTATATTAATAAAAAACAGTCCAAAACCAAACCTCTTCAATACTGCCCATAAATAGTCCCATTCCACACAGTCAAAAGTCTTCTGTGAGCTTCTATAATGTGCAATAAATTACTAATATTATTGAAGTCCATGCATCCTTTTATAAAGTCTGCCTGGTCTGGATTTACAAGAAATGAAATATACCTATCCAACCTTCTAGATAAGACATTTGTGTAAATCGTAAAATCACATTTCAAAATTTACAGAAACATCTATATTTTAGCTAGAATGTTCCATGGGATCCTCACTAGAGGTCGACCAATTATGATTTTTCAAGGCCGATACCGATTAATGATTATTAGAAGACCAAAAAAGCAGATACAGATTAGTCAACCGATTTATTATGATTTTGGGGCGAAATAATGTCATTACAACAATACTGAAAGAACAAACGTTTATTATACGTTCTTAATATAATAGACAAAATAGTTTCAAATCTCAAATAAATATATCAACATATATACATTTGTTCAAACAAATGGCAAAACACATATTAGTAGGCCTATTAAATCGTTTTGTAAAACAAACCCTTGGGTTTTGCCTAAAAAAACATTTAGTCTGTGCATTTTGATAGTTGTCCTTTTATTAACCAATCGGATTTGGTGCTGTACCACGGGAGTACAGATATCCGATGTAAATTCCAGAAGCACTTGATAAATATATCTGGTTTCAAAATCGATACACAAATACGACAATGAATATAAATATAACAAAAGCAGTAACTGAGAAACATGGGATTTCGTCTTTAACTACAGAATTATTCTCTTGCGCGAGGAGTCGAAATAGACTGATGTTCTCTCATTTTGCCACCGTCTGACTCAACATTAGAAATAGGCTACTTTGAAAACCATGTTTGAGAACACTAGCGACATATTCCCTGCTAACATGAATGCCTTTTAAATGTGGAAGTAAAAAACCTGTCTTCTGTGCATTGTTTTTGATCAATTGTTGGCTGATCTGATGATTAAATATAAATCAATCATCATTCATTAAATGCAACGCAATATAGCTAGTTAACCCTTGTGCAGCAGTTTTTTTTGAACGGGTCATTTTTCCCTGAAAGTTTAGAGGAAAACAGAAGGATAAAAGTGTTGGTTGATAAAAAACTGGGAACAATTCTGTCGGAACAGAAGCAGTGAACCTCTACCCAGTATTCTAGACTAATATTAACCATGTGAAGCTAACAAGTGATTATATGCGACTGATTTTAATTGATACCCTTTCATGCTAGCTACAAACATATAAGGGCATCTCTACAATCACAATTTCCTTCAGACTAGCTCACGACAGATGGGCTGGATGCACGCAGTTTCCACGTGATTTGCTATCTAATTGTAACACTAGAGGAAGTGGTTTCTCTCCAAAGAAAGTGTCGGCCATAATCGGCTAGCAAAAATGCCGATAATTATTATTTTGAAAACTCATAATCGGCCATAATTAATCGACCAGTCCGATTAATTATCCGACCTCTAATCCTCACCACTTTTTAATAAAATAGAAATAAGAGCAACTCTCTGATCTCTGTGAGAAGTCCCCACCTCCAATGAATAATTGAGTCTAGAAGAAAACAGGATAAATACTGTCCGATAGGACACTTAGTAATTCTGGAGGAATATCATCCTGACCAGGATTTTGGCATTGAGTCCAATGCACTCTTCAGTTGTTTCAGAATAAAGGGAGCATCCAAGTAAGTAATATAGTTCTTTGATATTGTAGGATGGTGTATGAATTTAAGAAAGCATCTTACTTTCACTAGTTCTCCCACGGTAGTCCTATTCTACATTTACTCCACGGGCTTCCAGTTCACGCTTGTATTTTTATAAGACCCTGGTGCTTGCATAAAGACAGTGGTGGTTCTAGACACATTTTACTGGGAGGGCCAAGGTGGGGCCAGTGTTTAATTAGAGGGGCACATTTTGGCGCTAGCGCATAAAATCCTAATAACTCGATTATTTTATTTAATTTTATTATTATTATTGGGCCACGGGGGGGCCAGGGCCATTTTTACAGAGGCCCCCGTGTAGAACCGCCCCTGTCTACAGAGAAACAAGAGGAGCCTCCTCTCTCTACCTTGAGTCAAACCTGACTCTGCATCCCTATCTGGGCTCTTCCTTGTCCCGCCCCTTTGGGAAGTCTACATCCCCCTTAATGCATCTGAAATAAAAACATCTGAAATCCCACCTATTCAATGAGGAATGATAATTAGGTCCGTGGCCACCAACTTTTTTGTCATGGTAAACTATGTTTTAATAACTGTATGGTCTACTTTCCAGCAATGACTTATTATTACTGATTCAGTAATTAAAATGGACACTAGAAAAGTGTAGTTGATTCACCTACCTTTTGACAATGTATGCACTTACATTCATACAGTCTGGATGAAACCATCTGCTAAATAACTCAAACCTACCACTCTTCCCATCCTTTCCAATCTTAGCCATGTACCATCATCTCAACTGACAAAGCTCTCCTATGTGACCTGCCAGTCAAATCAGAATAGCAGCTGCATTAGATTAGCATCATCAGTATGAAATTGCTACACCTTTGATTAGTTTACTATTAAACTTTCTAACAGTCATTGGGAAATACAGAGAAGTGGAGAGAGTTTTGCGGCACTAAGTGTTAGGTTCCTCTCAGGTTCTATAATTAACCTCTACGTCTCCTCTCTCCTTCTCTCCAGACTCTCTGCAGTTCTCTGTTTCTGAAGAGGAGGTTCCCCCTGAGCAGCAGCACTGTGAGCAGGAGTGGAGCCCCAGTCTGATGCAGGAGGACCCAGAGCCCACACAGATTAAAGCTAACACTGGAGAAAAGAAATTGATCTTAGTTAACTATTCGAATTACTTCACTCAAAAGAAAAGCCTATTCATACATAAACGTATTCACACAGGAGAGAAACCATTCAGTTGTGGTGTCTGTGGGAAAAAATTCAGTCGTAATGCAGGCCTAATCTCACACAACCGTGTTCACACAGGAGAGAAACCATACAGCTGTGGACATTGTGGGAAAAGATTCAGTCTGAAATGTATCCTAAAACAACACAAACTTACTCACACAGATGAAAAAAAGTTTAGCTGTGGTGACTGTGGGAAAACCTTCCATCGCAAGGCAAACTTAAATTCACATAAACGTGTTCACACCAGAGAGCAACCATTCAGCTGTACTGACTGTGGGAGAAGATTCAGTCAGAAATGCAACCTAAAAACACACAAACTGACTCACACAGCTGACAAACCTTCTCTAGGTGGTGACTGTGAAAACACACGCAAATATATTCACACAACTGAAAAAAAGTTTAGCTGTGGTGACTGTGGGAAAACCTTCAGTTGCAAGTCCAACTTAATTTCACATAAACGTGTTCACACCAGAGAGCAACCGTTCAGCTGTACTGACTGTGGGAAAATATTCAGTCACAAGTGCAACCTAAACAGACATAAACAGATTCATACTGGAGAGAAACCATTCATCTGTTCTGATTGTGGGAAAGCCTTCCGTTTCAAGAACAGCTTTATTGTACATAGACAAATTCACACAGGGAACAGACCATTCAGCTGTAGTGACTGTGGGAAAACCTTCAATCGTAAGACAGGCCTAATTAACCATAAAAATATTCACACAGGAGAGAAACCCTTCAGTTGTGGTATCTGTTGGAAAACGTTTACTCGCAAGCACAGTGTAATTTTACATAAACATATTCATACAGGAGAGAAACCATACAGCTGCAGTGACTGTCAGAAAACCTTCAATCGCAAAAGCAATCTAATCGCACACAAATATTTGCACACCGGAGAGAAACCATTCCGCTGTGTAGACTGTGGAAAAAGTTTCAGTCAGAAGAGGTTCCTAACGAAGCATGAAGTGATCCACACAGGAGTGAAACCACATGGCTGCTCACTCTGTAGTAAAACATTTGCTCATGAGATTTATCTACTGAGACATGTAAAAAACATGCACAAGGAATGAAAGACTTTCCATTTCTAAAAAGGTCTCAGTTGTTAAGTTTGGAAATTGGAGGTAACGACTATTAATGATGGAACAGCAGTCATCGGTCACCGGCGTAAAATTAAATTAGGTATTTCTGGACATCATATCAAAATGTTTTCATTATTTTATACTGTAAATACAAATTGTGAATTCCCCTGAGGTCCTGACAGAGAGTATGAGGATTGGACAGCCCTGTCAAGGTTTGGGGGTTAGTAATCAAATATGCTTTCCCCGACTCTACACGTTGTTTGTGGTGAGTTTGGCACTTCTGATCAACATGCAAGATGACAAAGTTAAACATGAAGTACATATAAGTACAAAATGCAGATATTCAAGTATATGTAGAGTTTGTACAAATCAGGTCTAAATTAGAGGTAGATCAGATTCAGATTAATGTATTTGTCATGTACAGAGTTTACAGATGTATTTGCATGTACAGTGAAAATATTGTGCCACGGCCCAGCAATGCATTTCCACCAGTAAGACCAACACAAGAAATCAAATTTGAAACAGAACGAAAAATAATAATAATAATAATAATAATGGAGGTTCATCCGGCCCGTGATTCCAGCCCCACCCGTACGCCCACCCTCCTCCCATTGTGACGGCACCATCCCTACTTCCTTCCGCTAAGGAAGGCAGATCCAGTAGGCAGGTTGGCAAGATGTCATCCCTTATAACATATTAAACTAGCTGTTGACAACATAACTACAAATGTTATTGTAAAACAAACATACAAGGAATAAATCATTGTGTAGATTAATATGTGCAAAATACACCAAATGGCAGGACTACTAAATACTGATACTGGGGCATACATGGGCAAAGACGGTGTGTGAATTAGGGAGGAGAATCACATGAACAGTGGTCAGACATTAGCCCCGAAAGTCGTTTTTTTTAAAGCAGTGACTTGTAGTTTGTTCCAGTCGTTAACAGGTGAGAACTG
Source organism: Umbra pygmaea (assembly GCA_016801145.1). Taxonomy (NCBI): domain Eukaryota; kingdom Metazoa; phylum Chordata; class Actinopteri; order Esociformes; family Umbridae; genus Umbra; species Umbra pygmaea. The sequence continues at coordinate 5,926 of JACXGM010036943.1, forward strand.
GAAGGAGTGGTGACCAAAGAAGGTAGGGGCTTTTGGGGTGACCAGAGAGATGTACCTGCTTGAAAGCAGTCTGCAGGCGAGTGATGCTTTGTTAACAAATGAATTTAGGTATGGTGTGGTTTTGCATAGTAAAGACTTGTTGATGAGTTAGTGGCAGTGAGTCAGTCCCTGAGTGTCTGATGTGGGAAAATTATCAGGTAATCGGAGTTAATATCTTAACAATTACCTATGAAAGAAATAGAAAGAGTAAAATAAAATATCAATCATGGCTTTGGTACGATATGAACTCTCTTTACCTGATCATTTTGGTCTTAAGTAGGGACTTCCCAAAACTTCTGGGCCCGTATTCATAAAGATTCTAAGAATCCTCTTAGAAAACTCCTAATTTAGCTTAAAAACTTCTACGTAGGAGTCTTAGCTTAAGAGCGATTCCAGACCGATCTAAGAGCAACTCTGAGCAAGGAAAACACAAAAACTGTCATCTTGTGTGGAGGCGGGGCTGACCCCCGTTGCTATGTATGACACAATCTTTTGAAGACTGTGATTGGTTGGTTGTCCAAGAAGGAAAAAACTGAGCAATTTTAAGTATTCCGTGAAACTGTTCACGGATTTAGAAGTTAAGGATCCGTGGTAGTATCACGTATTTCGGAGATCACGTTGAATAATTCGGATGTGGGTTCCATCAATTACCCCCAGACAACAAGGCTGCTATATTCATAAATGCAGTTTTTTATGCCTGCAAGGTGGGAATTTCCAGTGGAAAGGAAATGCACTGCGACACAATAAGAGGTTCTGAAAGTGCTGTAATTGTTTGTGTGACCACTCTGCTTACAGAAGGTTGTGACAGACCCAAATAATCACTGCTACATTGTTGCATTTTCCCAGTTGCCAAAAATCTTAATGTAGTGATTACTTTCATTTCTGGCACTATGACATTTCTGCGCTGTGTCGGAGATGTTAGCGTGTATCTAATAAGATCGGTCACAAACATGATCCCTGCACGATCTAATCTATAGACTCTTATTGAATTACTGTCAGCCATTGTCTGCAACACATTTCTTCTCCCTCTTCGTAATTCCGCCGTTTTCTCCTCTACTGAAGGAACTTTTAAGCCTCTTAAAAGTCCTCCTCTGTACTCCTACCAATTTTGGCCTTAGGACCTCTTTTAAGAGTTAAGATGCTTTCTGAATTACCTTTTTCTTTACTAGGATTTTTTTTAATTTTAAGAGTAAACGCCCACATTTCTAAGAATTTTCTTAGAACTTTCTCACTAGGAGCTACTCTTTGCATTAAGATTTTTTTATGAATACTTAAAAAGTACTTTTACTCAGTACTTCACCACCTCTGAGAACCACTGCATTAGACCAACAAGCATGAAATACATCTGAACTGCTATTGGTAGCTATTGTCCACAGTGTCTGACACTGACATTCTAACGCTAAAACAATCTAATATCACTAGTTACTGCCAGATTGACCAGTAGGAAGACCTGTAGTCTGGTTGCAGTAAAACATTAGCTGCCTTTTGCACTGTGTACTGGTTTAATCTGGTCTAAATTAAAGTTCTCATTACTGGCTAAAGTATAGCTATCTATCTAGCCCGCTGATATTTACCATCCATATCCATCATATTTGTCACGCTGAATTCAAACTCTAGACTACAATAGTGTGAAGGGTAAAGCATGAACTGACACAGTTTGTGGGACAACTATTTAATATGAGTACGATGCTTGCTTGGCATATAAAAAAGCATTGGTTGCTTGATGACCCTCAGAGATGTAGTGCCCCTGGACACTGTTGCCCATATAGTTAATCTGCCCATGGATAAGTGCAAACCCAAGGATGGAAAGGTTCTTGAAAGGATCTGCATAGAGGAATGGTCCAAAATCCCTCCAAATGTGTTCCTTTACCTTGTCAAACATTACAGGAAGAGACTCCATGCTGTTATCCTTGCCAAAGGTGGTTGCACTGAATAGAGCCAGCAAGAAGTCCAGACAACAGACCCTCCGATTTAAAACATTGAACAGTATTTAAAAAGTATTTGGTGAACCAAGCAAGGCACTCAATGGAGAAACCGAGGCAGTTGAGTCTGCCGGTAAGAATACATTGATTGTGTTGAAGAAGTAATTCTGTATAAGCATCTTATAAGACAGTTTAAAGCACTTTTAGAATGTTATAACTAGGTAGAGAGAGGAGACTGTGGTTATCTCTAATGCCTGTTTCCTTTGTTATTGTAAGGCCTGGGAATAAGGCAGCACTTTCCTCCCTACAGAGTGGGAACTAAATGACATACTGGCTGTGCTCATTCTTACAGGTATCAGAATAGCTTACAGATAGAAGATGGCTTATAGCTTTATAATTTTATCTATTATATATTAGACTTTAATTTCCAGTTTGATCCAATTTGATCAGTGCAAATGCAAATAGCAAAAGCGGTTTTGGGGGAGAGAAGTTAGTAGAACTGTTTAAAAGTGGACTGTTCCTATAACCACGTTCCTGTATCTACTTGGTCGGAAAGCAGGGATAAATTCTAGTGTTCCTACTGGCTTCAGGTAATCCAAGGTCACAAGACTGAATAGATCTAGAACATTAAACCTAATGTTTAAGGAACTAGGAGGTCCTCAGACCTATAAATTCGAAATATTGTTATAGATCTAGGCTCTTCTTTAGCCGTGTCATGTACCTGATGTGTTAAATCTGTCTGCACCAGAGTGGGATGAAATAAAACATCTACTGCTACCTGACTGAACAACTACTTTTTAACCGAGATGCCTTTCAAGCAAAATTACTATCCTCTTCAATTGACAGAGTTGAAAGCTTTGGTCAGGTCGTTAAAGATGGCTGGAGGGTAATGTATTTTATCAACGGTGTTTGTAATATTGTTTAGGACCTTGAGCTTGGCAAAGGTCCACCCATGACCAGCTCTGAAACCAGGACTGCGTAGCAGAGAGGGTGCGATGGAATTCAAACTTCTTGGTAATCTGTTAATTAATCTGGCTTTCAAAGACTTTAGCATGGCAGGGTAGGATTGATGTAGGTCTTTAGCAGGTAAGGTCTACATCACAGGTGTCAAACCGGTTCCATGGAGGTAATAGTGAATACTGGTTTTTAGTCTTTCTTTTCAATTAGAGTCCAATTAAGACCTAGATTACCAGGTGAAGGGAACAATGAATGACCTAATCAATCAGTCAGCTACAAGGTACAGTAGGCCATCCATGGAATCAGTTTTACACCTGTGGTCTAGAGTGTCCCAACATTTCAATATGGGGATGACCACGGCGACATTTCAGACTTTTGGGATCTCCGATGATGCGAAAGAGAGGTTAGCTAGTAATAGGGGTTGCAATAACTGCAGCTGATAGTTTTAGAAAGAACGGGACCAGATTATCTAGCCTGGCTGATTTGTTACCCAGAAAATTACTTTTACTTTGTACAACTTTGAACATGTGCTTTATTATTGGAGCAAACAATCACACACATCATTGGCTGTAATATACCCTAGTTGGTTGGGTTGTTTATTTATGTATATGTATAACAGATATTACCTAGCTATTTAAATTAAAAGAATTATGTGGTCAAATACTACAGTATACTATATCAGACACCGCCTCAGTGCCTGTACGCCAAAATAAATGTCTGTTACACAACCTTTTTATTGTGAACTGTGAATGTTTGTTTTAAAGTCTGTTTTTTTCATTGTATATTTTATTTTTATTCTGTTATATTTCTTTGGCGGCTTGTTTCTATTGTTGTATCACAGGCCACAACTGTAAAAGAGGCTGGTCTCAGTTTGTTTTCTCTTTATAAGTAAATGTAATTAATAAAAATATTAATGAACGCCTACCTTAACATACCTTTTCGTAATTGTGAAAAATGATAGCAACCGGAAAATCAGAGTGATTTTGCCCAGTTTTACAATAAAGTTGTATGCAAAAGTTTATGCACCCCTGACAATTTCCATGATTTTAATTTATAAATAATTGGGTGTTTAGATCAGCAATTTCATTTTGATCTATTCAATAACTGAAGGACACAGTCATATTTCAGTAGTGTACACTGCTGAGAAAACTTGTCATGATCTGCCCTCCTGTTTCTATGTTTGTTTTTTGAAATTTTTCTGAAATCTTTGTGTGCTATTTCCTCAAAGCCACCATTTTGCCTGTAGCTTTCTGTTTCCTTTTCTTGAATTATTTTGCCTGCAGTCTTCTTTTTCCAAAGTGTATTCTCCTGCATTTATTTTGTTTTAGTTTTACCAAATATAAGTGTGGTTCCTCAGTTTGTATCTCCTGCATTTTTGTTTTGTTTAATTGTCTACCCTTATAAGTACTGTAGTATTATAAATAAATGTCCTTTGTTACTTCTAATGCGTTTGCTTCCTACTCATTTATAAGCACAAACCATGACAAAATAAGGGAACACGCAATCAGCACAGTATAACACCAAGTAAATTAAACTTTTAGGGTTAGCAATCTGTCCAGTTAGGAAGCATAAGCGATTGAGAATTAATGCCACCTGTTTTGTTTCAAACGAAAGAGAATCTGAGGGTACACAGCCTATTGTATTAGGGTCACATTCTTTATCAGTGTTTAATTAGTGTCATGAATGAAGATAGGAAGGCGTGGGCTGTGACCACAGTCTTTGTGTAGCATCAACACAATTCACCGCATTGTCCTGCAGCATGTTCCAAGGGTTGAAGTCCTCCTAGGATCAATATGACCTGAGCAAACCTGAGGACGCTATATGCAAAACGCATTGTTCGTCTTCAATAAATAGAGTGAACTGTACAGTCAACAGTGTGCGGTAAAATGTTCTTAATGTTGTCATTTATTTGTTCCTGCTGCCTACCCGCACCTACTAGGCTGTGCATGGACTTTGTTTTTTTTTGGTATATGACATCAGAAACATTACAGTGGGCCTACCTTCAGTCTAGACCCAAAAAATAAATATATAAACTGTCTCGAATCCCCCGTCACATCAATGAGACTTAAGTGGGGACTGAGAAAATACAGAATGACTCTAGTCTCCCTGCACATAAACTATTGCAGAATAACATCCTGAGACTGAGATGGTGGGGTCTGGAGAAGTGGTCCTGCACAACTCGGCAGGTGCAAGAAGACTTGAATAGACCTATCGATATTACCAAGGACAGACCACCAAAGACATGAATAGACCTATCGATATTACCAAGGACACACCACCAAAGACATGAATAGACCTATCGATATTACCAAGGACACACCACCAAAGACATGAATAGACCTATCGATATTACCAAGGACACACCACCAAAGACATGAATAGACCTATCGATATTACCAAGGACA
>JACXGM010036944.1:0-11248 GCA_016801145.1 Umbra pygmaea
GAAGTGTTTTAAGTTGCGTTAGACAGCCAATCGCCGGTGACTTTGTCATTTTACGCAAGTATGCTAAATGATTATTGGATCACAGGCGCTTTGGAACCGAAAATTGGCACCGAAAAATAAATACTTTTTCGATACTCGATAGTATCGACGTATTTCGGTCGGTGCCATAAAAGTATCGATGTTCGGTGCCCAGCCCTACAGACTCAGAGCCGGAAACATTGCAGACTCGCAGGCCATGGGACTCATGAGTTGTCGAGGACTCATGAGTTGGCCTTGGCAGCAAAAAACTACATATTGTACATTTAAATGCTGAGAATTGACAAAATGTACTCCGACTCTCAAACTTAAGTAGCTACAATTTTAGAATCAAATTTCTCAAAGCTAAGAATCACTTTTACTCTCCTAGCTATTTAAGACAGCTCAAGAGGTCTCTCAAGTGGTTAAGAGTTGCCAGTAGGGGCTTGTGATTGCACTGAGGAGACAGACGGTGCGGAAATCATCCAGGAGAGGAAGAATGTTTTTTATTATTTGACATTGCACAGTTAATTAAAAACAATATTGTTTGGACAGAGCAGGCAGGCATGCATTATCTTCGTCAACGACTAATGTGGGACTAGTGAGGAACGTCATTTCACCAGTGATTTGATGCAGCAATGCATTTTCAGAATAATTGAAGGTAGTAATGCTGCTTCGTTTGCAGCAATGCTGATGATTTCGCCCATCACAACCATTAATAAGCCGGATTGTCATGGAAACAATTATTGCACTTACAGCTCAACACATTGTCACGCGTTTCATTGACTTCCCAACAACACCCCGCATAATCCAAAAGAAGCAAACACAATTAATGCAAATAGCCGACTTTCCAACAGTAGTAGGCACAATGGATGACACTCATTTAAAGATCATTGCGCCCAGCATCAACAAGAATGTTGATATGAACAAGAAGAGGTACCACAGCATCAACACACAAGTTGAGTTTGATGCAGACAACATTTTGGATGTGATACCCATGTCGTGGGTCTACCCATGATGGATATTGAATGAAAGTGGCCTGAAGCAGCTGTTTGAATAGCACTTTCTGCCGCCGGAGTGTCATCATCTGCTCACCCCTTTCCATATGCCACTGACAGAAGCCCAAATGAACTACAACAGATAGCCTATTTTGTGACCTATTTATATAGAATTGTTTCATAGTTACTTACTAGAACACTGTATCTTAATATAAGAGATAGTTAAGGTTTCAATGTCATATCCCTTCACAGGGCACAACGTATCACACAAAGTGTGGTAGAGAGTGATTGGCCAGTGGAAGCACAGATTCCACATTATCAACTCAGATATTTAATTAATTCAGCAAGTAGCAGTGTTTCTTTTTTGGAATCCATGGTAGCTATGATTACATCATTAACTCTAGGCTATATATAGGCAGGCTGTCACGGTTATTAAATAGGAGACAGGCGCAGGTGCGATCACCGAAGTGATTTAATGAAAAATACTTGGTCAGAAACAAGAAACGTCACGAAACAAGATAAGTTCACTGCTCGCAGGCAGGTAAATATGAAAGAGACTCGACAAACACTAAACACCCATAACCCCTACTTATACAATGCTGGAGAACTGATAATTACTAGTAACCGCAGGCACCTGCGTGCCTACCAGAGCATAGAGATGCCTAGAGTCCTGCTGACCTAAAACGTGTGACACAAATCCCAAAACCACCTAAACAAGGAAAGACAGTCAATACTCCGGGGAACCAGAGCGCCTTCCCCGCCCCAGTATAGGTCCAGATGTGACAGGATCCCTCCCCTCAAGAACGGCTCCAGCCGTAGAAGGGGAAGGGAGAGACCTAGGACGACCCCTCGACCTTGGCCCCGGCCGATCCGGCCAGCGCCGGTGATAGTCCAGACACAAGGAGGGGTCCAGGACGTCCCGGGCATCCACCCAGCTGCGCTCCTCCGGGCCATACCCCTCCCAATCGACGAGGTACTGCAAACGCCCCCCTCGCCGCCTGGAATCCTGAAGAGCCCGAACGGCATACGCCGGCTTCCTGTCGATGGTAGGGGGGGGGGGCCCGCCAACCCCGCATCACAGTCCAGTGGACCCCGCACCGCCGGCCTGAGGAGGGAGACATGAAAGGTAGGTGAGAGTTTGACATGGCGAGGCAGCTGAAGGGTGTAAGCCACGTCGTTGACCCGCCGGACCACCGGAAACGGTTCAAGGAAGCGAGGGGACAGCTTCCGACAGGGGGTGTGGAGGGACATGTCCCGGGTGGAGACCCAGACCCGGTCACCAACCCTGATGTCCGGGGCCTCCATACGGCGTCGGTCGGCCTGTAGACGGTGTCGCCGAACCGCGCGCTACAGGCGCGTGTGCGCGGCCGTCCACAACCGCTCCGCCCACCGAAACCAGTCGTCAACTGCAGGAACTTGCTCTGAACCAGGATGCCAAGGCGCCAAGGGAGGCTGGTAACCTAGGAGGCATTGAAACGGCGTTAGTTGGGTGGACGAATGCCTGAGGGAGTTTTGGGCATACTCAGCCCAAGGGAGAATATCAACCCAGTCGCCCTGACAGTCGTGACAATAGATCCGGAGGAACCGCCCTATCTCCTGATTGGCCCTCTCCGCCTGCCCGTTAGATTGCGGATGGTACCCTGAAGTGAGGCTGACCGCGACCCCCAGCCTCTCCATAAACAAACGCCATACCCTGGACGTAAACTGGGGTCCGCGGTCCGACACGATGTCCTCCGGCAGGCCGTAGTTCCGAAAGACATGCTGGAACAACGCCTCAGCTGTCTGGAACGGTGTGGGCAGACCAGGGAAAGGCAGCAACTTGTAAAACTTCGAAAAGCGGTCCACAGCGATCAAGACAGTAGTGAACCCCTTAGATGTTGGAAGGTCAGTGATGAAGTCTATGCTGATGTGGGATCAGGGTCTGTGTGGGATAGGAAGAGGATGGAGCTTACCGTACGGTCTGTGGCGCGGACTGGTGCACCGGGCACACGTAGCACAGGAGGCCACATACCCGCTGACCTCCTTCTCCATCCCCGGCCACCAATATTTTCCCTTCAGGGCCTGTAGTGTCCTCCGTACGCTGGTGTGACCCGCGGTAGGCAGAACATGCGCCCACACAATGATCCGATCCCGGAAGGCAGGTGGCACATACGTCAGCCCCGGAGGGCAGGCAGGTGGCGGCGCGGTCCCCTCCTGGTCCCGACGAATGGCCTCGTCAAACTCCCACACAATAGGAGCAACGATGCGAGCAGGAGAGACCAGAGACGCCTCCTGACAGGCCTCCGCCTCCCCCTCATACATGCGAGACAGGGAGTCCGCTTTTCCATTTTTTGACCCAGGACGATAGGACATGGTGAACTCAAATCTTGTCATGAATAGCGCCCACCTGGCCTGGCGCGCATTCAATCTTCTGGCTGTGCGCAGATACTCCAGGTTCCGATGATCCGTCCAGATCAGGAAAGGATGGTTGGCCCCCTCCAGCCAATGACGCCAGCGTTTCATGGCGTCCACCACCGCCAACAGCTCCCTATCCCCCACTGCGTAGTTTCTCTCCGCCGAACTCAGTTTCCTAGAATGGAAAGCACAAGGGTGAAGTTTCGGGGGATTACCTTGCCTCTGGGACAGGATAGCACCCACTCCTACGTCCGAGGCGTCCACTTCCACCACGAAAGGCAGGTCCGGATCTGGGTGCCGCAGGATGGGAGCCGAGGTAAACTTCTCCTTGAGCGTCCGGAACGCACGGTCAGCCTCCTCAGACCACGCCAGTCTGCGCGCGCCTCCCTGGAGTAGAGCTGTCAGCGGCACCGCCACCGTGCTAAAGGAGCGGATGAACCTCCGGTAATAGTTCGCAAAACCGAGGAATCGCTGGAGCTCCTTTATGGATCCCGGTACCGACCACTTAGTGACGGCCTCCACCTTATCCTCTTCCATCTCCAGGCCGGAGGCTGAAATCCTGTAACCCAGAAAAGCCACAGACGACTGATGAAAGATACATTTCTCCAGCTTAGCATACAGGTGATTGTCTAAGAGCCTCCGCAAGACCTCCCGGACATGCTGCACATGAAGGGCTAAGGTGGGGGAGTAAACGAGAATGTCGTCAATATAAACGAGCACATAACGTCCCAGCATATCTTGGAACACTTCATTCACAAATGCCTGGAACACAGAAGGGGCGTTAGTGAGGCCAAAGGGCATTACTAGATATTCATAGTGCCCTGATGTAGTGCTAAAGGCCGTTTTCCACTCATCCCCCTCCCTTATTCGGATCAAGTTATAAACGCTGCGCAGGTCCAGCTTGGTGAAATAGCATGCCCCATTCATAGCCTCCACAGCCGCATGGATTATAGGGAGAGGGTACCTGTACCGGATGGTGATGTTGTTAAGCGCTCTGTAGTCCACACACGGTCGTAACCCTCCATATTTTTTCTTAATAAAGAAGAAACTGGAGGATACCGGTGACGTCGATCTGCTGATATGCCCTTGAGCCATGCTCTCCCTGACGTATGTCTCCATGGACTTAGTCTCAGCCACAGACAAGGGGTAGACGTGGCTGCGGGGCAAGGTGGCACCCTGCAGGAGTTGGATGGCACAATCTCCTCTCCTGTGTGGTGGCAGCCTGGTGGCCTTGGTTCTGGAAAATACCTCCTTTAGGTCGGTGTATTCTGTAGGGACACAGATAGGAGCCTCCCCACTAGCGTCAGGACTTTCGACCGACGTCGTGCATATAGACACAGGAAAACAGGTTTGTTGGCATTCAGGTGCCCATGCTGTAATAGTTTTAAGTCTCCAGTCTATCACCGGTGCGTGCGCCTTAAGCCACGGCATACCCAACACTATGGAATGGGACTTGGAGATGATGCAAAAAACCATACACGTTCTGTGTGTTTGTCACCCACCTTCAACCACAGCGGGACCGTACGCCTCGTAATCCGCCCAGTACCCACCGGCCGACCGTCCACGGCCAACACGGGTATAGGCGCCTCCAAGTCCCCACACGGAATGTCCCACTCAGCCACCACAGCCTCACTGATGAAATTGCCCGCAGCTCCCGAATCCACGAGTGCCGTGATGGCCGGTCGTCCAGGGTACTCTAATAAGCAGACAGAGGCGGACATGACATCATGCGATAAGGGAAGAGCACAGATGGAGTAGCCTACCTTCCCATATGGAACGCGGCTCCTCTCTCCTGGTCTCTCCTGCTGTCGTGAGGTGCCCCTAGTAGTAGGACACTGTGCCATGAGGTGTCCCTCCTCCCCACAGTACAGGCAGAGCCCAAGGCGGAGGCGTCTCCCTCGCTCTGTCGGTGTCAGTCGGGTCGTACCCACTCCGGACCGGACCTCTCCCATAACGCCGTTGCCCATTCCAACGCCTTCCCAGTTAAGAGGGAGATGGTCGTGGCGATCTTAGCTCGATCAGAGCCATGTGGGTCCGGACGGCTGGAGAAATACAAATCCACCTGGAGGAGGAAGCTTCGGCAACGCTCAGGGTGACCGTCATAGCGCTCAGGAAGGGCCACCTCCCAGCCCTGGCTCGTGGTCTCACTCGACCTCTCCCGCTCCGCAGGATGTGGGGTAGCCGACGCAGGGGAACCCTGTATCTCCATGCGTTTCAACTGCTGGAGGATCTCCTCCAGGGCTACCTCTATGTTGCCCAGCTTGTTATAGTGCTGTTGTAGCACCCGGTCACGTTCCCCCAAGGCCACCTGTATGTCCTGATTTCCTGCTGCCTCCATGAAGGGTTGATTCTTCTGTCACGGTTATTAAATAGGAGACAGGCGCAGGTGCGATCACCAAAGTGATTTAATGAAAAATACTTGGTCAGAAACAAGAAACGTCACGAAACAAGATAAGTTCACTGCTCGCAGGCAGGTAAATATGAAAGAGACTCGACAAACACTAAACACCCATAACCCCTACTTATACAATGCTGGAGAACTGATAATTACTAGTAACCGCAGGCACATGCGTGCCTACCAGAGCATAGAGATGCCTAGAGTATAGGCATGGAACAGTGTTTAGCGATTGCTAATGCCATGGTGGCCTCAGCCTTTTTTGCAAAGTCAATTTTAGTAAACATAAATGGCAGGTTGGTCTGGGTGGAACTATTACAAGGCTTTGCCTTTTCAGTATGTTTCTGAGCCCTCATGTGTTTTCAAACATCAACATACACGTGTATCAACACTAGGGCTGGGATAAACAATTATTTTTTAAACGATTAATCTAGCAATTATTTTATCGATGCATCGGTTAATCTAACGATTCTTTTTTTCAGTCCGATTCGATTTGGATTTGATTAGATTATCGATTATCTCCCTATTAATTGACTAAAAATAGCAATTTATACATGTAATATAATTAACCAACAGCAAAGAAAAACAATAAAGATTTTTCTATGTATCCACCTAAGCCCAGGCTATGCCCTTTGATTAAATATCAACAAGTAGGCTAATTAAATCCTATGTGTGTAACGTAATCGTCACACAGTTACATGCCAGGACTATTAAGGGTGCCAATATTCCATTTAAAACGGAATAGTCCTGGGATGTAACTGCTCACTGTCCCATCGACAACAATCAATGAAGACATAACGTTACAACCGTTTGTTGACTTAGGTTGCGTAAGTGTCATTTCACACCTTGAGACTATATATATATTACACATAGTAATTAATTACAATTAATTAGTTGCATCTGTCGGCTTTCCACCTGTGGCCCGCTCGCGGCGCACCATCGGCTAGCCTCCGGAGGTGAAAGAGTGTGCTGTTATCTTCTTCTTTGGGTTTATTGGCAGATCGCAACCAACTGAATGATGCATATACCACCCGCCTGGCTATCTGCTCGGGACTCGCCATATTCTTCCAGCGGGAGCAGAAAATTACGTATCTTCACTTTTTTTGACTCTCTCGTTTTTTATATCGATTAGAGTATTGTTTTTATTACAAGTGTTATCTGCATTGTTGGGAAGACTGAAAATAATCTGAACAAAATTGTTTAGATTGAATTGAATACATTTGCACATATATATTTTGCATGCTTGCTGTATAATGCACAGTTTTTTTCAACTGTATCTTGCCCTTGCACTATTTTAAATAAAATGTTAGGATTTAATTAAATGCATTGTCATTTGTGATAAGTGAAATCTGATTATATTATTTATTAATAATAAAAAGACTAATATTGGGGTATGAGGCATCCTGCTGGGTTCTGTGCAAAAAAGCGGCTTGCCGCGGGTGCACCGCTGTCGGGCCGCTGATCAGGGTATGTTAAAAGCGGCCCACCGGTGGGTGACCGCGGCGCGCCGCTGTTCAGCCGCTTTGCAAAAAAGCTCAGCGGCCGCGGTGGCAAAAAGCAGACGTGCCGCCGGTGGCCCGCTTGTGTGTTGCCTACTGGGGATCTTTTCTGCGGTGAATATCGGTACTTTGTACTCCTTAAATTTTACAAAATTGTCTCGTTACTAGTTGTCTAGTTTCAAATAAATTCAGTGAAGTTACCGTTATTATTTATCTCGTCATCAATACCGAATTTAAACTAATTGAATGAAAATATACGTTGCATTTGACGCACCACTACAAGAGGACTCAAAAGATTCGGTGGCATTCATTCGCGGCAAATCATTGCGGCTTGATGGCGGTAACGTTAGCATAGTATTATGTACGGTGACATGATTGACAATAAAGAAAACGGAGATCACAGAGATTCAACAAGCAGCAAGGCATTCCTAATCATCATTGGCCTTATCTGAGGGAGATGTTTGACATTGTAGTCATGAAGAATGTCTCCTGGTGAATGTGCTGCAAATTTGAGGTATACATTTGAACTTTGCGGTCTCTCTCTTCCTGTCCATCCCACACCCAGACACACACACACGCTTTTTCACTCACTCACTGTCCTACACACAATAACATTATGACACGTTCAACATTGCGAAAGGTCTGTATACACTGTTTGCTCCCAAGTTCTTTAAGGGGTTCAGGACAAATCCATGCACATCTACAGATTTGAGGGCATACATCACTTGCCATTTTTCTTTTGCTGGATGTCTATTTGCAATTTAATAAATATTTTTTTAATGCAATGCACACTGAATTTGTAATTTCTCCAACTTATACAGTACTTAAATTGTAAAAAATTGTGAGCCTGACATATTGCATTTATTATTATTAACACTCCATGTTCAAAGATTTACTAGATGTCATTTCTAATACACTGCCAGCCCTAAATCACATTAAATACGTTCTGAGGGAACTATTTTGTAAAACCAAAATGTCAAATATGAACGTATGAGAGGGTCAATTACGTTTGTAGGGAACTAAATTGAACACTCGAATAACGTTAAATTTAAACATATGAAGATCATGACGTAGCATGTACGCCTCTGAGCCACTCATCCCCCTCTTTCACCGAAAGAGATGATAAGCATTAATAAGTTCAGTTTGGTGAATGTGGTGTCTCCCTGAAGCGCGTCAAAGACAGAGTTCATTTGGGGTAAGGGATACTTATTCAAGATCCACACAGAAATGGTTCTGTTACAACAAATTCAATGTTCTGCCATGGCCATCTCAGTAGCCGAACCTCAATCTAATTGAATTTGAAGAGGGCAGTTAGTAAGTGCAAACCTGAATTTTTTTTTTGCTAGGGCGGAGGTCGGGGATGGTGGATGGGCATATAAATCTGCGACTTGCATGCCAGTGTTCGCGAGTTCAAATCCAGACCGGCACTTTGTGTGTGTTTTGTTCTACATTGCTTGCTTCATGCAGACAGGAGATTGTCGGTTTTTCTAATGTTAACCCTAACCTTAATTCTAAGCTTAACTTCAGTAACGTCTTATCTAACCTTAACCGTTACTAACCTCCTACCTAACCTTAACTGTGAATGTTGCAATATAATTTCGAACGCTATGGAATGTATGGAATGTTCTCGCATAAATCCGCTAAACGAAATGTACCGGAGCAACATAATTGAAGTACAAATATGGCCTAATAACAAAACGTGCAGTTCAAACATTAAAAAACCCTAAATATGTTGGCATATAATGTAATTTAGGTTTTCAAAATAGTTTCCTGAGAACGTAATTTGGGAGAAATTCTGAAATTTACGGTTGACACTGCTGCCATCCCTTAGTTGTAACTCTTAAAGTATGGGGAACTTGAGCACACACATATTTGAGCACACACACAGGCCTGCTGACAGGAATCCCCAGGACCGGGACACAACTCCACATTTAGGGCCGCCCAGTAAAAGAAATATGACTGTGCAAAAACAAAATTTGGGACCTCCTCAGGACTGGGCCTGGGACAACAATCCCAGTTGTCTCAACCTGTCAGCGTCCCTGCACACACACATACATGTAGATTCCTTTAAAGTTTAAGGGGAAGATTAAAAAAGAGAAACTTTATCTGTGAATTCTCACAGAATCACATTTTAATTAATAACTTGCTACTCAGTCAGAATCTTGTTAACCTGGAGTCCCAGTCTCTGTCACAATAATCATATATGTGATGTTTTATGCCTATTGGCAGACATCTAGTTAAAATGTAGGCAATGGCACATAAGAGCCTTTTTTACATGTCCATGGAAGTTTCTCAGCTTGCACTCTAGTAACATTTGTGTGGTGCAGGTAGCTTTGCATAAAAAAATGTTTGTCATTCGCAAGGATACTTTTACTTTTATACTTTAAGTAAATTTCCAAGCCTGTACTTTTTTACTTTTACTTGAGTAATGAAGTTAAATCAGTACTTCTACTTTTACCAGAGTATTTTTTAACACAAGTATTTGTACTTCTACTTGAGTACGGGAAGTGAGTACTTTTGCCATCTCTGATACTGATCACCTGCAACAGGTAAAAAACATTTTAAGATCTTTTTTTTCTGATAGAAGTCTAATGAAATGGCAATTCCTTATAAAAGGTAGACATCACTGAAGAAAAAAAATCCTCTCAATTTTAAGTTTATCAAATAGCCGTCACATTCCAAATATTTGTCTTGCAGATTAGAACATGTTGTGGTCCTTTAAGGATTGTTCATATTGTTGCACAATTCTCAGGAAAATCTGTCTGTGAGTTGCTTGGAAAAGTCATAGGTCCAAAAGGGCCGTAGTTAATTCTGAGTAATAAAATTAATTATTAACCTTTACTTACCTAAAGGATTATTAGGAACACCCGTTCTATTTCTCCTTAATGCAATGATCTACTCAACCAATCACATGGCAGTTGCTTCAATGCATTTAGGGGTGTGGTCCTGGTCAAGACAATCTCCTGAACTCCAATCTGAATGTCAGAATGGGAAAGAAAGGTGATTTAAGCAATTTTGAGCGTGGCATGGTTGTTGGTGCCAGACGGGCCGGTCTGAGTATTTCACAATCTGCTCCGTTACTGGGATTTTCATGCACAACCATTTCTAGGGTTTACAAAGAATGGTGTGAAAAGCGAAAAACATCCAGTATCCGGCAGTCCTGTAAGCGAAAATGCCTTGTTGATGCTAGAGGTCAGAGGAGAATGGGCCGACTGCTTAAAGCTGATAGAAGGGCAACTTTGACTGAAATAACCACTCGTTACAACCGAGGTATGCAGCAAAGCATTTGTGAAGCCACAACATGCACAACCTTGATGCGGATGGGCTACAACAGCAGAAGACCACACCGGGTACCACTCATCTCCACTACAAATAGGAAAAAGAGGCTACAATTTGCAAGAGCTCACCAAAATTGGACAGTTGAAAACTGGGAAAATGTTGCCTGGTCTGATGAGTCTCGATTTCTGTTGAGACATTCTGATGGTAGAGTCAGAATTTGGCGTAAACAGAATGAGAACATGGATCCATCATGCCTTATTACCACTGTGCAGGCTGGTGGTGGTGGTGTAATGGTTTGGGGGATGTTTTCTTGGCACACTTTAGGCCCCTTAGTGCCAATTGGGCATCGTTTAAATGCCACGGCCTACCTGAGCATTGTTTCTGACCATGTCCATCCCTTTATGGCCACCATGTACCCATCCTCCGATGGCTACTTCCAGCAGGATAATGCACCATGTCACAAAGCTCAAATCATTTCAAATTGGTTTCTTGAACATGACAATGAGTTCACTGTACTAAAATGGCCCCCACAGTCACCAGATCTCAACCCAATAGAGCATCTTTGGGATGTGGTGGAACGGGAGCTTCATGCCCTGGATGTGCATCCCACAAATCTCCATCAACTGCAAGATGCTATCCTATCAATATGGGCCAACATTTCTAAAGAA
>JACXGM010036945.1:0-11270 GCA_016801145.1 Umbra pygmaea
GGGCTAAAAACAACATCCAATACAATTTTTTTTTTTAAGTGTTGTGTTGATATGTCCTCATAACAGAGTTCGAACAGCGATATTTAAAGGCTGGAGAACTTAACAGAGGAACACAGAAGACGAAGGCGCCAGCGTAATATGATCCTAAGTAATATGATGGAAGAAGAACAGAGCGCAAAAGGCAAACAAAACAATAGGCGTGAATTATAAGTTGGAGCAATCAACATAGACCTAGGAAAAGGGAAAGACCCTGCTCTGAAGAAGGAGCTGAAGGAGTTATAGGAACTGCGGTCCGAGGAACTTAATAATCCCCAAATTGGTCCAGAAAAAAGGGTTATAGGAACGTTATGTTCTAGGGACTGCAAAAATCCCTCAGTTCGGAAAGCGGCTAATATCTCAAGCAGCGGCTGCACCAGGCATTTTTCACTGGAGTTGCTAAGGGGAAGCTAGCTCAATGCAAGTAGGTGCTAACATAAATTGTGTTCATGCATAAGTGTTGGTTCAATAGGAGAAAACCAAACAACAGTTCATGATCTCAACGTTCTATGCCTAATTCCCAATGAGACACAGACAAATCACCATACACTTAAAACTATGAATAAGGGACAGCACATTTAATGTGTTAATATTGCTCTAAACAAAATGGGTTCCTCCATTTTGGGAAGTGTCTAATTAAAACCTATGACCAAGTAAAGGGAGTTCATAAATAACCATTGACCATAAGAAACATTTTACTCTTTGTTTTCAATTAATTGACTATAAGTGTGAACTCCCTTTACCTGGCCATTTTGGTGTTAACTGGTAGTGCTGGGGAGAGGGCACATCCAGGTTGTCATGCAGACTTCTAAATTAATAACAGCATATCATATCTCTATCAATTATGTATTCTTAATCTGACCTCCTCGACTGATTGAGAATGTATCTATAGAGCAAATTTTGAAGTTTGAAAATAAAAGTCTGTGTTATTATTTAGACAATTTGAACGCCACGTTGCAGACCAGACTTAGATCATGAAGAAGCGCAAGCTGGCATTCTCCTTGTTGGCAGAGAAAAGTTTGGAAACCATGCAGCTGGCAAAATGTTATGGACCAAAAGCAATTGAACTTCCGCATTTATGAGTTTTCAATGTAAAAGATCATTCGTTTTTTGCGCAAACACTTGTTATTTCACAAACTGATCTAACACATAGCAGGACAGATCCATATTCTCACACACAAATATATCTTCAAGTTATGGAAATTGTTTGCAGATTTTAAGATATATTTGTGGATAACATTTTTTATTTACAGATCATAACATATTTGTTTGTGAATTTAAAATGTGTTTGTTTGCAGATTGTCAATTATATTTGTGGACCATGTTTCCTATTTACAGATTATGAGGAATTTGTTTGTAGATTTTGTTCATTTGTAAATATTTAGCAGAAAAAAAACATTGCTAAACTTGAGAGTCAAAATGTTGAAAACAAATAGGAACCAATCCACACACATTACATGATCCACAAATACAAGAAGTACAAACGTTTTTTTACAGATAGTGATTTATATTTGTGAATTGTGTTTAATATTTGCAGATCATGAGACATTTGTTTGTGGATAGTGTTTTATATTTGTGGATTGTGTTTTACATTTGTAGATCATGAGACATTTGTTTGTGGATCTTACTTTTATTTGTGCATCGTGTTCTCTATTTACAAATTGTAGAATGTATTTGTGACTTGTAGTCTGCGCATTTGCAATAATTTTGAAGCAAATCTATCTCCATATTCACTCCCCTTACAAAATTTGTCAATGCAAGCATGCAATCATGTTCTCGCTTTCAAAGATTCATTTTAACTAAAGCTGATTGTTATCCTACCGATCACATTTTATCAAGGTTCAGTACCATTTAGGTTTAGGTAGTACACATTTCATTCTCAGAAATGTTAAGACTTTTAGTGTTGTAGCATTTTAGTTGGATGGGCTGGGTTCACGGTTGTCAATAAGGTGGGGTACACAGGATGATGCAGCTTTCTCCAGGGCAATGGCCAAGGACTTATATGAAAGCAATGGTGATGAAACAGAAAATTGCTATACTGCTCTGCGTAACATTCTCAAGAAACAAAATCATAGCTCCTTACGGAGCTGCCCTAAATATACAATATAGTTTCTCACTGCAATGGTCCATCTTAACTATTTTTCAGATGGTACCAACAAGAATACATAAACTGAACTCCCAAGGTTTAATTAAATAGCATGTCAACTCCCCAATCATTGAATAGAGGTGAGTGTAATCAGGGCCTTATCCTAGGGAAGCACCTCCTTTCCTGGCCAGCAGATATACTGTATCCAACGAGCAGGGACATAGTGACCATCACACACCCAACCCCTCTGACCTAGAGATACAACTTTCAACTTTCCGATCATGAATTTCACAAAATAACACAGTTTTCAAAAAGTGTAAAAATGAAAAAAGCCATGGTTTGTGATAAGAAGTTAATGGGATTTTATTTCCACACCACAATGTCCGCAGTGCACTCCTGTGACTGCAGAACACATATTCAGAGCACACTGTTGTACTTTCATGACAAACTCACACACGAAAGCATACACGCACACACACTCTCACACAGACACACACCTTCTCTTTTCACTATAGATAATAGATGTTTTCTAAGGGCTACACATGGGCAGATAAAATAGAATTGTATTTATCAATCTTTCCAATATGTTGTACCATCCATGGCGCATCAAGTCCCTCATTAATCTGTTTGTCAGTAACCAGCCCATTTGCAGTTTAGCTGTATATTCTCACTGATTAATTAATCCTATTCTTGATTTATAAATGGAAAACCACTCTGTAATTGTTGTTGTCTGGCACAGAAAGAAGTGTCGAAAGAGCACAGAAGTGCACACAGAGCATGTCTGTTTATTACAAACAACTGAGAGGAAACGACAAAGAAAGAGATCAATGCCTGGATAACACTTTTTTTCCACACTAGGGCATCTTGACCCAAAGCCTTTAATACAATCCTGGGGAATGGTGGCAGGGTGTAACATTACACTTCTTTCATCCAGAAGCTATGAAGGGAGCAATAAAGAAGGTGCTGGGGAGAAACACAATGGATTGCATCCCAAAATGTACCCTGTTTCCTTTAAAGGGCACTATTTTCCACACAGTCTATAGGGCTCTGGTCAAAAGTAAGTCCATCTCAAAGGGAAAAGGGTGCCATATGGGATTCACTATAGCAGAGAAACAAAACTAATTAGTGTGACAAGTGAGGCGAGCTCAGGGTTTCTCAGAGAGCGGAGGAGGAGAAGGACGCTCCCACTGTGTCCCTACTGGCACCCATATCCCTATTTATAGTGCACTACTTTTGAGTGCCCTTGTCAAAAGAAGTGCACTATATAGGGGATTGGGTGCTGATTTGAACACATATGTGCATCTCCTAAAGGCAGGATCCTAGGGGACAGCTGACGGATATTCCAATTTTCTTTAGACTAGCTCTGCCACACACACACACACAGACAGATACACACACAGACATATACACACAGACATATACACAGCCCACCGTTACTCCCTCCCAACCAAAGAGAGGAGAAAGGACAGCAGACAAACTGGCCGTGACGTCTTGATTGAAGAAATCATGAACATTGTGTAAGTTAATAAAATTGGATTCAGGTGACGGATTCTGTCATCATCGGTTCACCATGGTTAAGTTAGGTTCTCTCTAATCCTGTGTCTATCGTTCTGTCTATAGGCTCACATAATGAACATGGTTTCATAATTGCGTTTACATCAGGCTAGAGAAGCAAGTGATGATGGAATAAGGTCATTAGTAAGAGCTTATAATTTCTTAGACCTTGCTAGATCTATATAGAAGACGTGTAATTACAGCCTTTGATTTTTTATATAATTTAATCACCTTTTGTGAAATTGCTTGTTTGGTTTTCATGTATACATCTCTAAGAATTATTATGGCAATTATATGAGTAAAATTGTCAATTATTATATACTGTTGGTTAAATTATTTTCCTCTCTGTCATGGGAACTTTGCATTTGTTTGGTGCGGTTAACTAATCGGAGGCTTTGTTAAAGCTGGTTGAAGTTTTAGAACAGCAGAAGCTGTGTGCTGGTGGATGCTTGTGGATGAGCGCTGAGCTGAATCTTACTTTACTCTAGTAACAAAATCTCACACAAAATCTCAGGTGGGAAGACAACATCACAGTGACTCCCAAGGAGACACCAGCGGATGTACCACCTGTGGAAGCTGAAAGAAATCTTTTCTCCCAGTCAATCGTGAAGCTCCTTCCTCATCTTCCTCATCTTCACCATCGCCGTCTGGTTAGGCTCTGTGTCCCTCTGGTGCAGAGGTAACCTGCGTCACAATATGCATCTGTAGAAAGGTTCACAGGCTGCTATAATTACTTGTTCTCCATCAATGTTGTACGTGACTCAAGGACAAGGAAATGTATATGCTAGATCCTCACTGACCTCTTCCTCCATCACCCAACTCATATTCAAAGTGACTAAATTGTTCACCACATTAAAACACATTTCTAAATTTACCCTAACAAGCGGTAGCCCCACTTTCCACAAGGGGGCTAGAGGAGGCTTAGCCCCCTCAGTTGTATTTGCAGCCCCCCCAGTTTAGGTTTAAATTTAACATATAGACAAATTGCAAAACCCCCCAAAATATTGGCCATACAAATAGAGAGGACAGTATCGAAACATCTTTGTTTCTATTATTTTTCCAAATTATTGCCACAGCCCATATACACTCACCTAAAGGATTATTAGGGACGCCATAGTAATACTGTGTTTGACCCCCTTTTGCCTTCAGAACTGCCTTAATTCTATGTGGCATTGATTCAACAAGGTCCAAAAAGCATTCTTTAGAAATGTTGGCCCATATTGTTAGGATAGCATCTTGCAGTTGATAGAGATATGTGGGATGCACATCCAGGGCACGAAGCTCCCGTTCCACCACGTCCCAAAGATGTTCTATTGGGTTGAGATATGGTGACTGTGAGGGCCATTTTAGTACAGTGAACTCATTGTCATGTTCAAGAAACCAATTTGAAATGATTCAAGCTTTGTGACATGGTGCATTATCCTGCTGGAAGTAGCCGTCAGAGGATGGGTAGATAGCTCTTGCAAATTGTAGCCTCTTTTTCCTATTTGTAGTGGAGATGAGTGGTACCCGGTGGGGTCTTCTGCTGTTGTAGCCCATCCACCTCAAGGTTGTGCATGTTGTGGCTTCACAAATGCTGTGCTGCATACCGCGGTTGTAACGAGTGGTTATTTCTGTCAAAGTTGCTCTTCTATCAGCTTGAAGCAGTCAGCCCATTCTCCTCCGACCTCTAGCATCAACAAGGCATTTTCGCCCACAGGACTGCCGCACACTGGATGTTTTTCCCTTTTCACAGCATGCTTTGTAAACCCTAGAAATGGTTGTGCATGAAAATCCCAGTAACTGAGCAGATTATGAAATACTCAGACCGGCCCGTCTGGCACCAACAACCATGCCACGCTCAAAATTGCTTAAATCACCTTTCTTTCCCATTCTGACATTCAGTTTGGAGTTCAAAAGATTGTCTTGACCAGGACCACACCCCTAAATGCATTGAAGCTACTGCCATGTGATTGGTTGAGTAGATAATTGCATTATGAGAAATTGACCGGGTGTTCCTAATAATCCTTTTGGTGAGTGTAGAACCACAGACAGCAATTATTTTATCAGTTTTAACACTGGAACTATGCGTCAGATATCATCTTCATGTTCATGCTTTAACGCTTATTGCTGTCCATCCAGTCCACACTAGTAGCAGCTACAGTATATTCTCAAAAACATGAAGACATATGAGCAGTAGTCCTTCAGCTGCAAATGTTTTACAACTTTTATAATTTTCCATTTCAAATTCCATTTCAGTACATACTAAAAAGTAATTCAGGAATCCTGGAAAAATATATCAGGCAGGTTCAACAAACAAGGTACATAGTATTTATACTATATACTTGAAAGGCTAGCCGGGTGCTTCAGTTCAATGTGCAGTTTCAGGTTTGCTGTGGATGTGACTGCAGTGCGGATTTTCTTCTTGAAGGCCGGCGGGCAAAGTTTGTACAGAAAATTAATATTTTTCCCATCCTCACAATAAAATCCTGTCATAAAACTAATTTAAATGATCATATGACGCCAATCCTTAAAATTTTTTTTACAGTATATTTAAAATATTCAACCTATCAAATACATATTACAAAATACTATTTTAAATACATGTACAGTGTAAAACAAATCGATGAAAAAACTTTGAAAAGGTCTGGAGTTTTGCTGCCAGTTCTATGTTTCTACAGACATTTCCTTCAAGCAATAACAGAAACTACTTTATAAACACAGTAGATGTCCATTTAAAGTAATATCAGAGCTGTGTGTTAATGGACATCTACTGTCTTCACAAAGTATTTTCTGTTATTGTCTTGAAGGAAATGTCCGTAAAATAATAGAAAAAATTATTAGCAGTCATTTTTACCTTTTTTTTCACAGATTTTAAAGTGTTTTCATAAATACTGCCCATCCCTGTATATATAATACAGAAAACATTACCCCCCTCAATATTTTCATGTGTAACATGTATATATATATACAGTGGGCTCCAAAATTACTGGAACCCCTGACTGGCAATGTGTTACAATTTCCTTCAAAGGTGCGTAATGGTGAGACAAACACGAGAAATATGATTCAAAACAAATAGTGTTTATTTTTTACTGAGTTAAACAAAATAATGTTGTCCAACACCATGAAGAAAACGAAATAATTGGCATTTCAAAAGAGACAGATGGTCATAGACCTTCATAAATCTGGTAATATGGCTAAAAGAAGATCCACAAACGATTGAATATACCACTGAATAATTTCAGGGCAGTTATAAAGAAATCAAAAGATATAGAACAATTGAAAACCTTGCGGGTAGAGGATATGCATTTTGCCCCCCAGGATAGGGAGGAAGATGGTGAGAGAAGCAACACAATCCCCAAGAATCACTGTGAAAGAATTGCTTGCCTTGGTGGCGTCTTGGGGTCACCAGGTTTCAAAAAGTACAATCAGACGCCACCTCCACAACCACAGCCTCTTTAAAAGGGTTGCTAGAAGAAAACCCTTTCTGACCCCAAGACACAGACACAAACACTTGAAGTTTGCCAAACCTCATTTAAATTATGACTGAAAGAAAGTGCTCTGGTCAGATGAGATCAAATTTGTACATGGTTGGTTATATACAGTATTAGCATGTTGGGCTCTTTAAGTTCCAGAGGCACAGGGACACTTGTCAAGATTGATGGCATAATGAATTCCACCAAGTATCAGGGGATTTTGGGTGACAATCTGGTTGCCTCTGACAGAAGGCTGGGACTTGGCAGTAGGTGGACTTTCCAAAAAGAAAATAACCGAAAACAAAAGATTCACACAGATATGGCTCTGTGACAACAAAATCAATGTTCTTCCTTGGCCATCTCGTCGCCGGACCTCAATTCCAATTGAAAAACCTGTGGGCTGAGTTGAAGAGGGCAGTTGATAATTGCAAACCCAGGATTGTGAAGGATCTTGAAAGGATTTACGAAATATGTTCCTTAACCTTGTCAAACATTACAGGAAGAGACTCCATGCTGTTATCTTTGCCAGAGGTGGTTGCACTAAATACTAAATAAGGAGTGTCAATAATAATGAAACCTTGATTTTGATGACAAATAATTGTATGATTTTGGTTGGTTTTATTGCAACATGTGATTGTAATTACAGTATATACAGTATAAAGATATATATAACAGAAAACAACCACCTTATCATTTTTAACTGCCCCCTCAGTCACTGCATCCTGGCACAGGGCCTGAGGTAGACTCAAAATAAGGCAGATATTGAGATGAGTGAGATGCAAGACTTCAATCTCACAGTCACTCACAGTATCTGTTCATATGCACAGGGTTTTCTCACGCTGCTACAGGTAACCAATGGAGAGTGGAGATGCTTTTCAGAAATGGACCCTACATTCTGTTTATAATTCAATTTTGCTGAGTGTAAATGTATCTATCCTTGTTCATGCAATCACATTGTGAAGATGTCAAACTTTGTTTTGCAGGATGTTCATGGAGACATCATATTATGTGTAATTGTTGGGACGTTTCACTCTCTCATCTCTCTCCCATCTTTTATAATTCTATTATGGATTGCCACACAACACAGGTGTTCATTTTAATGATCGTCACTTGCAGTGCCTAGCCGTGAAACCCGTTAGCAGGTACGCATGCAGTTTGCTGCAGCTGTGGGGATCAATACGCAATCGAGTAGACTAAGTAAACCAGAGCAGGTTTTCCAATTGCTTCCCAACACATATCACTGGCTGTCAGGTATCTGTATGGTACGCTGTACCAATGTAATGTTAAGATAAACACTGGACTAAAACAAATAGAGGTAAAGGGTTTGAATTTAAAAAGGGCTGAATTTAAATTTCACAGAAATGTTTCATATGCACAAGCTTTGTTTTAAATGTGTGTAGAAATTTATTTACATACAATTTCTCTTCCCCCAAAATAATCAATCTTCCTGACTGGTGTATCATTTTTTTAAATTAATTAATTTACCTTAATTTTACCAGGCAAGTTGACTGAGAACACTTTCTCATTTGCAACAATGGCCTGGGGTGGGGGGGGGGGGTTGAATGAGAAAATTGAGAGACAGGGATGTCTAGGTTGTCATGATGGTATGAGGGCCAGATTGGAAATTAGTCCAGGACACCAGGGTTAATACCCCTACTCTTACGAATTGTGCCATTGGATCTTTAGTGACCACAGAGAGTCAGCAAACCCATGTAATGTCCCATTTGAAAGACGGCACCCTCTTTAGACCAGAGGAAGTGTGCCCCCTACTGGCCCTCCAACACCACTTCTAGCAGCATTGGTCTCCCATCCAGTGACTAACCAGGCCCAACCTGGCTTACCTTTAGAAGTAAACCAGCAGTAGAATACAGGGTCCTGATTAATTACAGGGTAGCTGATTAATCTGCATGATCCTGGTGGAACTTATGCTTGGGAGATTTCCACTCTAAAACTTGCAGTTTTTTTACACGACACAATGCCACACATGTATCAAGTTTTGACTGAGCATGCTATTGGCATGCTGTCTCAGAGGTCTAGCAAAGGCGGTGGAGACAGTTGTTGCCAGGCCAATGAGGCTTTACTGGCCCATTCACGGCTCCTAATTAGCCGTGAAACGGGTTCCACTAGTACAGATGTTCCCAAAGTGTGGGGCGAGAGGCTTTCAGTGCTGTGGCATAAAAAGCTAAACAACAGCAAAAATAAAATGTATGATTTCATAATAAATGGTTTGTTTTGTATGGAAGGCAGTTACCTACATTGAACCTACATTGCACCTGTTTCTTTACAGACAGCCATTTGGATAAATACCAAAAAATCCCATTTTCACTTTTCACTGACATGCACACCCAAGACACACACGTCCCCAGTCAGGGCCGTAGCTAGAGGATTCAGGGCCCCCTGAAAAAATATTGATGTGGGCCCCTACCACCCTCATCATATACTGCACAATATTTGAACATAGTTAGGAAATGGGAGACCACAGGCAAAGTTCTTGTTAAGGCCAGAAGTTTTCTGCACAAACACCACACAGAGTCGCTTGAGGTATGCAAACACACATTTGGACAAGCCAGCTTCATTTTGAAAGAAGGTGCTGTAAACTGATGAAACAAATATGGAGTTATTAGGTCATAACAAGGTGCATTATGCATGGCGGGAAAAGAACAGAGCATTCCAAGACAAACATTTGCTACCCACAGTAACCCTTGGTGGAGGTTCCATCATGCTGTGGGGCTGTGTGTCCAGTGCCGGTACTGGGAATCTTTGTTAAAGTTGAGGTTTGCATGGATTCTACTCAATATCAGCAGATACTTGAGAATAACGTAGAGGAATCAGTCACAAAGTTGAAGATACGCCAGGCTGGATATTTCATCAAGACAACAACCCATAACACTGGTCAAAATCTACTCTAGCATTTATGCAGAGGAACAAGTACAATGTTCTGGAATGGCAATCCCAGTCTGCAGACCTGAATGTCATTGAAAATCTATGGGGTGATTTGAATCAGGCTGTCCATGCTCAGCAACCATCAAATCTAACTGAACTAGAGATGTTTTGCAAAGAGGAATGGTCCAAAATACCTTCATCCTTTATTACTGGCTATAGGAGGCTCAACTACATATTGATATGATGTTTCTTTTGGGGTGCCCAGATTTATGCACCTACCTAATTTCATTGTGATGCATATTGTACATTTTCTGTTCATCCAATAAACCTAATTTCAGTACTGAACTATTACTGTTTCCTTCAGTTATTTTATAGATCAAAATTAAATTGCTGATCGAAACACCAAATTATTTAAATTATCCACACTGTTCTGGTCAGCCAAAAGAGCAGACTACAAAAAAGACTTGATCATATTTTAGTACTTACTGTGCTTAAATATATTCCTGCTAAGATATTGACTGATTCGATTAATGCTGATAGCTAATATTAGCTATAGTGTGTGATGTCGGAAGAACGTAGTGACACGGCTGCTCCTGTTACTACGGAGGACCATCTTACAGACGCCCATGAACGAGGCGCTCGCAATCACCTTCATTCTAAACACCGGTTTCATACCAAATATATACTCACCTGCCTGACTGGTTTGTCATGAGGTATTGTTTCTACGAAGGACATATTATTATTCTGACTACCTTTCTGGTTTGACCTGTATTTTTTGGATTTACCGTTTTTCTGTCTCCTGGATCATCCCTGTGTACCTCTGCCTGTTCTATTATCCACAGCGTGTATCGACTTCCGCAAAGTCCAACAACCCCGATCTGTGTACCAAACCCTGCCTGGCCTGACTTCCTCCTTTGTGTACCGACCTCAGCCTGTTCCGACAACCCTGTTTTTAATTATTCGATCCCCGCCTGGCCTGACTATCCGAATACTGTACTGGACTCCCTATCTGACCTGACCTATCCCATTCTTCTATTCAGCCTGCTATTGGTGTACATTAATAAACCATTTTATTATTGTGGTTACCTGGTCCTGTCTATTCGTTACACAATGCAGCCGGAAATATTTACAGCACTTCACTTTTTCCACATTTTGTTATGTTACACCCTTATTCAGAAATTGATAAATTCACTATTTCCATCAAAATTCTACAAACAATACCCCATAAAGACAATGTGAAAGAAGTGTGTTTGAAA